>RJWJ010039189.1:0-14586 GCA_004363605.1 Indri indri | reverse complement strand
CATTCTCTTTGTCCACTCATCAACTGATGGGCACTTAGGTTGATTCCATGTCTTTGTAATTGTGGATTGTGCTGCAATAAACATTCAGGTGCAGGTTTCTTGTTGATATAACCCCTTATTTTCCTTTGGATAGATACCAAGCAGTGGAATTGCTGGATCGAATGGTAGGTCTACTTTTAGTTCTTTGAGGAATCTCCATACTTTTTTCCACAGAGGTTTTACTAATTTACAGTCCCAACAACACTGTATAAGCATTCCTTTTTCACCACATCCACGCCATCTATTGGTTTTTGATTTTCTAATAATGGTCATTCTGATAGAGGTAAGGTAGTTTTAACCTCAGTGTGGTTTTAATTTGCATTTCCCTGATGATTACTGATGTTAAGCATTTTTTCATATGTGTGTTGGCCATTTGTACATCTTCTTTTGAAAAAATTCTGTTCATGTCTTTTGCCCACTTTGGAACTTGGTTATTTGTTTTTTCTTGCTGATTTGTAGATTCTATATATAGCCCTTTGTAAGATGTATAGTTTGTGAATATTTTCTCCCACTCTGTAGGTTGACTGTTTACTCTGTTGATTATGTACTTTTCAGAAACATTTTAATTTAATTAAATCCCATTTATTTATTTTTGTTGTTGCTGTATTTTTCTTTTGTGGTCTTAGTTATAGATTCTTTGCCTAGACCCATGTCTAAAAGAGTTTTGCATCAAACTGCCAACATCATTTTATCCTAAACTTTATAGGGAACCAAAAAAGAGCCCAGAAAGCCAAAGCATTAATAAACAAAAAGAACAAATCTGGAGGCATTGCATTACCTAATTTCAAATTATGCTACAAGGCTATAGTAACTAAAATAACATGTTATTGGTATAAAGGTAGAGACATAGACCAATGGAACAGAATGGAGAACCAAGAAATATAACCATATAGCTATGACCAACTGATTTTTGACAGAGCAGATAAAAACATACACTGGAGAAAGGCCATCCTATTCAATAAATGATGCTGGGAAAATTGGATAGCCACATACAGAAGAATGAAATAGGATCTCTACCTTGTGCCATATACAAAAATTAACTCAAGATGGATTAAAGACCTAAATGTAAGACCTGAAACCATAAAAATTCTGGAAGAAACTGTTGGATTGTATTCTTTGCTGAGACCAGGACTCACTTATGAGCATATATCCATTTGCCATAATTCCCTGCGTTTCCATCTATTGCTTCTTTTGACCTACACATTTTCTATCACAGCAGGTTTTTTCTGGCTCAAATGTTTGGGACACTCATTGGGTAAGCAAGAACAGCATACTTGCTAATGCTTCTATTCTTCTCTAGCCCAGAAGGATTTTTTCAAAGTTTTGGCAGGTAACAAATAAAATGACCGTGTCTCCCACTTGGTAATAAACTCTAACTCAGATTTATGCCTAGAATTGGGGTGCAGTATTGGCCCTCTCTAAGGTATCTTTATAAGTTTATACTATCAAAATTAATGGTGTTGATGTCAAGTCTTATGCACTGATATAAAATCTTATAGGTACATATAAGTTTAAACACAAGCCAAAGACCACAAGATAGGCAAAATGAAAGAAAATAGTAATGCAATAAAAAATATTTGAAGGTATTTAATTATATCTTCCTCCACTCCCTCATTCAAACTCCTAGTTGACAAAACCTTTCATGTTGAGTGCCTTCCTTATTTCCTCTCACCTTCAATCAAAGACTAAATGATTTAAATGACCAACCTAACATTTCGATTTTGTTCATCACCTGTTGTAATATATGTTTCAATTGTCCATTCCAATTTTCGTTGAGACTGCTCCTCTGAGGGATGATAAGTACTGGAGGCCTACAAATGAATGTGACTGATGAATCGATGCTGTTATAGGAAAAATAATTGTGCGCCACCCCCCCCCACCCCCCCCGGAGACATCTACATCCAAATCCTAAGATCTGTGAATATGTTATGTTACATACCAAAAGAGATTTCACAGATGTGATTAGGTTATGTTCTTTATAAAATACAGAGATATTCCTGGATTATTCAGGTATGCTAAATATATTCACATGAGCCTTGAAAAGCAGAGAATTTTCTTTGGCCAAAAATAGGAGCAATGAGGCAGAAGGGAAAATCAGAGATATTTAAAGTGTGAGAAACACTGACCCAATGTTGTTGACTTTACAGATGGAAGAAGGTGGGGCATGAACCAAGGGATGTGGGAGGTCTCTAAAAACAAAAAATAGCCCCTGGCTGATAGCCAATAAGGAAATGCGGACTTCAGTCCTGTAGCCAAATGGAGCTAAATTCTGCCAAGAGAATCAGTAAGTACAGAAGCAGAGATCTTCAGAGCTTCCAGGAAGGATCACAGCGCTGTAAGACTTTGATGCTGCCCTTGTGAGACTCAAAGGAGAAGGCCCAATGAAGCTATGGTTTACTGGGATTTTTGATCTACAAAACTGAAGTTTAATAAAATGGGTGTCTTATAACTCAAAAGTTTAGGCTAATTTGCTATGGCAAAGAAAGAAAACTAAAACATACACTAATTCTACAATGATTGACACTTTTTCTACTCTGTTCTATTTTCTACTCTTGCCCACTCAGATAATACGGGATAATCTTCCTCTTTCAAGGTCTGTAACTTAAATAACATCACAAAGTCTCTTTTGTTGTGTGATATATTCACAAATTCCAGGGATTAAGATGTGGACATGGACATCTTTGAGGGGATGCAATTTTATTCATTTGTCCCACCTAGACATTTCTTCTGACCAAGGTAAACACTGTACCACTAATATGTAAACACTAAGAAAGGGAACATAATATCAATATACATTTGTATCACCTTTAAATGTATAAGGATGCTACTCTTAAAAACCGAATGTGACCAAATAGTTCATTTACATAGAATATCCCCAACAATGAATTCAATGATGCAACAACAGAATAATTTGTCCCATCACATCTTGCAATTCACAATTTAATCCTCGCCTTGTCCTGGGCAACAAGGCATCTCCATACCCTTCCAATTTCACATTCTGGTCTTTCATAGAAGCATCTCTCTGGAGATCAGTGTTCATCACATGCTGGGATCTAATTGTCAAAACAAAAATGTATACCACTTCTGGCCCTTCAACCAAATTGTTGCTTATGGTCTGTCTTTGTCTGCTCAGGGTGCCATAACAAAGTGCCATAGACTGGGTGGCTTATAAAACAGAAATTGATTCTCTTATAGTTGTGGAGGCTGGAAGTCTGAGATGAGGGTACCAGCATGGCCAGGTTCTGGTGAGGGTGCTTTTCCTGGCATGCAGACAGCTGCCTTGTCATGTGTCTTCACATGTGGAAGGAAAGAGAATAAGAGAGTGAAAGAGGGAAAGTGACAGAGAAATCTCTTCCATCTCTTCCTCTTATAAGGCCACCAATCCTATCATGGGGCCCCACGCTCATAACCTCATCTAACCCTAATCACCTCCTAAAGTTCATTTCTCCAAATACCATCACATTGGGGCTTAGGGATTCAACATATGCATATAGTTGCACAAACATTCAGTTTGTGACATGGCCTAAAATTCTTCTCTAGGGGTTAGATGAGTGGATATTGACCTCTCAGTCAAGCTTTTTTTAGAATTCTATGGCTTCAACTGAGGAGATAAATTCATTCCCCTTTTCAAATATTTTCCATTCCAAATCATGACCTTAGTATTTCCAGCCTAGTTTATATAGAACAAACTGATTTAGAATTATAAGAAGTAAAGTGAAACCAGAGAGTATCCTTACCCCCTAAATATTGGTAGTAAGCTACCAACTCAGTACAAATGTGTCAGTATTTTTTCTTTTTCACTCCATCATTCAAAGCCCTTTTAAACAATTCTACCCAGGTGAGCTGTTACCTATTCTTCCTCTCACACCATCTTTCACTTCCTTCTCTTAGAACTATCTGATTTGTTGGCATGAATCATGATGACTGAGCCAGCAAGTTCCTTCCTCCTGAATATTAACTTGGCCCCCTAGGAGAAAGGTTACATAAAGTGCCCAAGGTTGGAGAGCCACATTTTTCACAGCATCTCTCATATACTATATTTTTAGGAAGCTAAAGAAGCATAAGAAAGCTTTCCTATTGCAAGAGAAAGAAATGAACACACATGCATACATACGCTCACAAAATAAATTCTGATAAACCACTCTTTCCTTTTTAAGTCCAGCCTTTATTAGGGCAGGGGCAACAGATATTATATAGAATTGCAAATCGTTCTTTGGCTTTCTGCTTCCTTATACTGCTTATACTCTAGTCTACTGACTCCAGATTCCACAAGTAAAATTTGGTTTTCTGTAATGTTTCTAAAGATATTTGTCTTTCAATAACAAGGACAGATGAGCTGCCATTTCAGCATTTGATTTTCATCATATTCGTCCATCCCAGCCTTTTCCTTTTTTCCCCAAAGTGATTTTTTCATTATGATTTGTAAGTATGAAAGACAATCCCATTTATAACCCCAACTTGAAATAACACAAAAAGTCAGATAGTCAAATCTTACATCATAACTAGTGCCAAACTTTACTATTAATTTTGAGGATTTGGGTAATCACAATGTGCAGTCATAGCATGAAAAAGTCCACGGCCACAGCCACCACCCCTTAATCATTCCTGGACTCATTAGGATGAGCTGTAGTCCACATTTAATATATGGTGTGTCTAATTGACACATATGAGGCATCAGTCGCACCAAAACGTGCTATTTCACTCACAAAACATTTCGATTTTTACTCCAATATTTACATAACAAATATATTTTCAGAAACACATTGTCCCCACATACAGACATTTCAGGTTTATTTATGATAAGCATAATAGACAAGTGCATACGGCAAAGAGCATTTCATAGAAAAGGTCATTTCTCCTGGTAAACCCCTTTTGCCTGTTTGGCAGAATTCCGTAATTGGCATGTTGAATGTAGATTTTACAGGTCATCTTTCTCTCTTTCTTGGGTACTCCAAATAGAGGAGAAATAGTTTGCAGACCTACCACCAACATTTTCCTTTCCACTAATGAATAGTTATAAGCACAGCCAAATAACCCATAGTAAATAAAGAATTATTTGAATGGCATTTGTGCTATTCATGTGATTGGTTTATATCTATCATGTATAGGGCATTAGTGGATAAAGAAAAATTTGGGCCATATGCATAAAATACACATGTCCTTTATAGACTAATATAATGTTCCAATAACCAATGTGAAGAAATAATTAGAATTGGTTTTGAATGTAGCTAAGTGTGAGTGTTTAGTCTGGACTTATAAAGAAAATACCTATTCCACAAATAAACATGTTATTTTCCCAATTGTGTATTATATATATTTATGCATAATATATATTTACGTATATTCTACATGAATTCATGATTGCGTGGGTGTGTCTACTGATTGCTAAAGAGGCTTTGTATATTTTCTAGGCTGAAATTGGCTCGGAAATTGATAAAAGGCACATTAATATTTCCAAAAATCCATTTATTTGAAGAGGTGACATGCTCCTTAAATAAATGATAGACTGATTAGAAATCAGAAAGATATGGAAAAATGACACTAAAAACAGAAGCATTGCAGGACAGTATTTAGTATCATTCATTGCTAAGGGAATCACAAATTGCTAAATGTTTACAAAACCATCTGTTGATGGAGAAGAATGAAAAGAAGTTTTCTTTCTTTGAGCATATATTCAAAGAAATAATGTGTGATAGATTTTTCAAATGTATTTTACAAATATTAATTGAATTCTTGAATATGAAATCTGTATTTTCTTGAACTATCCTTTTTTTAAAACATGTTTTTCAGACCACATTTACTCCAGCTGGAAAATTACACTTGACCATGACTTAAAGAAATAGCCATGCAGACCTTTCTCAAGAGAAATTGCAGGGATCTTTTTTTTATTCATTCTAACTATGTTATGTTCTTGATATCTCTGAAAGTTTTCTTAAAGATTTACAGTCGTTTGGGATATAATATCAACATCAGAGTTCAGATTATGGCAAAGTAGATAAATTTCTATTTAATAAAAACTATCAAACTTTGGAAGAGAAAGATTAAGCACTATATATAAACCTAGACAATCTGGTCACCCCAAGAGAGTATTGCAGCACTGTCTCTGTTTTAGCAATAAGGGGAACACAAAAAGTACTTGTACTGGAATATATTCTTCCCACTCATTCACCCAGATGAGATCTGGTTATCTTTGAAATCTTGTTACAAAAACATCCTTGAATAAGCTTTCCCTAAGGCATCCAGATTAGAACAGGCCTCCTTTGATATGCTTATAACCCCTTTATATAAGTTTTTGATTGTTTTGCCTGATTATCATCCATTTCCTTCACTCATTTGTAAACTTGAAGAGGAATATATATATTTACACACATATGCACACATACAAATGCACACATATATATTGAAAGTAGGAAGAAAGGGATTAAAGAAATAGAATTGCAGAATGTGGCAATTTGAAAAACCTTTCAGACAAATATTACATAAGAAATGTAATATTTGATTTACATATCTCAGAATTTTGACTCTTGCTTTCCAGAATAACATCTAGTCTCTCTTCTACCACTTACCTGACATTTGGGCATTTTTGCTACTGAACTCAAATAATGTATAAATATTAATGAGATTATGGCTAGTACTTAACATACATAGATAAGCTGCCTTTAAATAATGGAAATATTTTTCTCAAGAAAACTTCGCGAATGCTTTCCTTTGGCTGCTGCAACTTCAAGTAGCAAATCTTGGGTAATTTATATAATAGCAGTCCTGCTTACTGAGCATATGTCACAATATAATTCTTTACAAGACAAATACGTGTGATTACATTCACTAAGTAACGCCGAAGAGCCCCAAATCATTCACTGTGAAAGCTGTAACTGCTTAAGTAAAATTAGTTTGGCTTTTCGTTTAGTTTCTATTT
Source organism: Indri indri (assembly GCA_004363605.1). Classification (NCBI taxonomy): domain Eukaryota; kingdom Metazoa; phylum Chordata; class Mammalia; order Primates; family Indriidae; genus Indri; species Indri indri. The sequence continues at coordinate 7,631 of RJWJ010039189.1, read as the reverse complement.
CCTTTCTTTCAATGTTAGCTTTCAATGGTTGGGGGGGAAAAAAAAACAAAAAAAGAAAGAGAGAGCGTTTTGCCATATTCAAATTCAGAGAGCATAGAGATCAAGAATGCTGTGGATGCTGAGCTAGATGATTGATCTCTGATGTCTTTGACTGAAATTAGGAACATTAATATATAGAGAGGGTCAAAGAGAAATAACTAACTTTATTTAAAATTATGAATAACATTGAATTGAAGGAAAAAATCATTATAACATTGAGTTTCTATGTTCATCTATATCCTATCTGGTTCTTGAAAATAGGATAGCAGACATAAACATATAAAGTGAGTAATGTGTGGCTGAAGTAATGATAATATGAATAATAATACAATAATTGTTTGTTGAGCACTTTCTAGACACTTTGCCATGTACTATGTATGTATCATATATTTTAATCCTTATAAAATCTCTAAAGTTAGATATCCCCATTGTACCCTATTTTACCACATAGGATATTCAGATCTAGTGAAATAGTAACTGACATCCACACAGCTGCTAAAAGGCAGAGTTGAGTTAAAGCAATTTGGGTGACTTAAAATCTCACCACCGTGAGAAAAGATCAGCAGATGAAGCCAAGAGCAAAGCTACAGGCATAAACCATCCCATAACATCCTGCATATTTGACAGAAGTGGGTGACAAATTCAGCTTAGATTTTTTAAGAAGTGTGGGAAGTTACACTGTTCATAGCACATTTTTATGTTCTTGATAAAGTTCTGTCTAAACAAATATAAATTAATTGAACTCTCTACACTGCTTTTAAATGCTTCAGAAAGGGGCAACTAATTGGCAGTCAATTATCTTTGAATACTTTCTTTTTTTAACATCCATAAGAGCTTACATTTTTATCAGTGGATTTGGCCTTGGTCTATAATTGAAGCATTAGAAATGTTAATTCATTCTCCTAAGCACTTTATTTTTAATATGTTTAAACAAAACAGTGTATTCAGATAGGTGATCTTCACAAATAAGAAAGCTGAAGATCAGAGAAGTAAAATATGAATTGGAATCTAGATTTGCCTAACTGCCAACATGTGCTCTTTGTACATATACATCCAGTGAAAATGCCAAAGCAGTATTATATCATTTTTGATAGCATTATAATCATTTTTGATAGTTTGTTTATTCTTAAATTATAGTTAGCATACATATTTTCTCTTACCTGTGTAGCTTGATTTATTAGGTATACAAGAGAACATCTTGTCTAGGCTTGTATTCATCATAAAACAATATGATTGCTTACATAAACTTGATAACAAATAATAAATGATCAAATGAATGAGCAAATGTTCAAATAAAGGGACATATACATGAATTTTGTATTAGATTCTGCGTTATTACTACCAATAAGATGGCACTTTTGCTTGCATACGGGCAATAGCATCTTGTGTGGGGTTCAGGGTAAGATGACTAGGAGACCTTATAAAAAAGAGAAAAGAAAAAACTCTCCTTCATTTCCTCTCATATAAGCATTGATTTTCAAGGAAAACAAAGTTAAAATATGGATTCCTTATTTATATTCTTAATTGAACATTTATTTCAGCTTTTCAAAAAAGAGTTAAATAGTAGTTATATCATTTTTCTTTATTCTCAACCGAAAATACAGATCACTTAGATTTAAAAAATTAATCAAATTCATTAATCGAGGCATACTATGTAACTATTTCTAGTAGGTTCTGTGGTAGATAAATGGATTATAGGATTATATGGATCTCCTATGAAGAATCTTTTGCTTTGGGAATGTTAACATTGAAATATTTGTTTAAGATATGCAAACAACTGCTCCTTTCAAGTAAATGATAACCCCTCCTCTGTGATTTCAAATTCTTTACCTGTATCACTGTTAAAAACGTACTGTTAAATCTCTGCTTACCTTCTGTTCCTCCACCATCTGTGAATCTCTGAAGGCTCAACTCATGTCATTCAATGTCACAGTTCGTGTTGTAGTCAAAAATACTTAAAATTCTTAATTAGAGGGATGTATACATGCACATGTATACATGCACATGTGCATGGATAGATTAATTACATAAGCACGATGGTCTACAATATTTTCAATGATTTGGTATAATTCTTGATTATAAAAAACTTGTATCTATGGCAAAGTGTGCGGAATATATGTCCTAACTGCAGTTTAATTTCAGAGAAGGGTTTCTTTTATTTAATTTAATGAGCTTGTGATATGTACCTCCATCAGTTTGCACAGATTGTAACAGAATTCTCATAGACAAATGGTGAGTGAGACTGGCCTAGACTTGACAGGCAAAATATTAGTTTCAAATAGCCTAAGGTCATTGGGTAAAGACATACACATAGTGAAGGAAGGAGGAATTTCAGTGCTGCTATGTACCAAGAGATTTTAAAACTCAGTATGTTTTTGGTGGACTTTTTGTTTAGAGGGATCATTTTATGGTGGACTTTTTTTATAAAATGAAAGGAAGAAAAGTAACCATTTGCTAAGTCTCAACTGAAACTTGTCCTGAAACGCATGAAGGCTTAATGCAGTAGTAGAAGTTTATGTGAGAGTAAGGAGAGGCAAAAGAAAGCAAACCAAGAAAAACAAAACAAAACAAACTGAGTAAACAACCAACAATAACATGAATAATGTTGTAACAACAAGTTACATACAAAAAAAAGGAACCACTATTGAACTAGCTTCAGACATTGCCTCTGTAACATTAAACACTAAATTGAAAAATAAAATGAATTATTATTAATAAATTTTGAAATGCAAATATCATGAAACAATAATTTAAAGTCAGCTATTTTTCTTGCATGAAGAACACAGAAAACTTCTCAATATGTGGTTCAGAAATAAGTCCACTACTTAGTAAATAAGAAAAAAATATTTAAATATGATGGCCATCTGACAAGATGTAAAAAAAAATATCAAAAATTAAAGAATGATGGAGACCAATATACTTTAACATCCTAATCAAGGACCTCTGAGCCTAACACTGCAATTGCATTATAAAAGAGTGGAAAGACAAAGATCAAAAGCTCTAAATATGAATCCTGGATAACTATAAGACCTGAAACAGATCAATTTCTTTTATTTTTAATAAATAAAATGAATATAATTTATGATATGCAACATGTTTTATCTTAGATTGCATAAATATGCACATGCATATATAAAATATGAAAGATTAATTATTATTATACCTTATTGATTCTTAAATTATCTAGCAGCAGTAACAGTAGTTTATACTTCCCCTTCCAGCAGGATCCATAATAAAATATAGATAAGCTGCTTATTACATGAATAAACAATTTATATTTGGGATAGCATATTCTATTAATTAGAAAATTCTTATTACTTATGACAAAAATTAATCCTAAATTTACCCCCCAAATTTAAAAAAGTATTTCTTACCAGAGGAAATATTAATAAACAGCTCTTTTACCTGAACCCAGTGTTTAGAATCTGGCCCTTATTCTATTCAAGTTATTTTTCTCTGTCTCCCATCATGAACCATTTAGGCTTTACATATCATCGTCTCCTCCTTGCATTCATGTCTCAGAAAATATTCGGCTTTGTCTTATGTTTTCTGCTTCTGTCATGTTCGCTGCTCCCATGGTGTGACCTTCTCAGTACTCCACTTAACTTCAATTTGCCTGTCCTGATGACTTTAGCCATTACTTGTGCTCCATAACTCACCATTTAGCTTATTCTGTGAATGGTCAATCACATTTATTGGAGTCATATTTTGAGATTTACTTATTATACACATTAGTAATATACTATTTTAGACTTTATGTATCTTTTAATGAATATTTAAAATGAGCTTGAACGTCATTGAGCTCAGTTGCAAAGGAGGGAATGATGAATTTAAATAACAACGCTAAATATTATCTCAACTAGCTGGTCATGTTCACTAATATGAAAGTTATTTGGAAAGGTCAAGCTTGCTGCTTAATGTCCAAAAGTAATTTATATTTAAGAGCCTAATCTAATTAGTATAATCAAACTAAAAGCTGTGTACAATACCATAGTAGGCAACAGAAATGTACTTTATTAATTTACACTGAGCTATTAAACTGTCATAAAAACAAGAATAATTAAAAGGACTACTGTTATTTTGGGGAGATATAATGCACATGAAGCCTGAAACATAGTGATACTTAGTATGCATCAATCATGATTATCTTTGTTTCATTTCTTTCTTATTTTCCAGTTACATAAGAATCCAAATGATAACAATATAATTTCTTTGCATTTGATTGCACACTGACATTGTTCCAAATAGGCTTCTTCTTTTCCTTTGTGCTATTTTATCTTCTCGGGGTATGTGAGTAGTAATATGAAAATGTGGCCTAGTTTTGTCTTGTTTCTACAACAACTTGACCTTAATCTATGCTCTGATAACTTGATTAAATTAAATCCATAAGCTTTCATTACAGCTTACTATAAAAACTCATGATTTTAGAATTTACCAATTTCTCTGTTAACTGTTTGTTCCCTAGTTTAACAGTGAGAGATCAGTAAACATTATTTCCTTCATTTCCAGATTTTAGGGGTTTATCTCATTATATTATCTAATAATTATTTATAGAATATTAAATCTCCCATGCATAAGCATGTTGGGATCTGTACTATTATTTTGTAATTTTAGCAAAGATTTTTTTCTCATGATGTACCCATGACAGTAAATTTAGCAAAATTTATTTAATTTACTTATTCATATTTGATTGATCCATTTCAAGTAATTATTTAAGACAGATACATGCTTTAATTTGTGTTATTCAATCAATCACCATGGGAACTGACACAGATCACACTGTTTTTCACAAACAAGGTGAGAGAATCTACTTTATCTGAATTTAGCAAGCATGTGACATTTCTGAAGAATAAAATGGCAATATAAAGGTTACATATAGATTTTAGATTCTCCTTGAATACTATGAAAGCAATTTTGAACTTTTTGTTGATGATTCTATAGTACATGTAAATTAAACCAGGCAATTGTTTCTGAACACATCTAGAATATACTGTCACTGAATACATTTGCAGAACTTAAGTAAAATTTGAAAATTATATAATAACATAATTTTAATGACATTAACTATTTATTAAGCCATTGATTGCATGCAATAAAAATAGCATGGGAGAAAATGATATGACTGATTTGAACCTTGCTATTTCCTGAGCACTTGACTAAGTTCAAGTGGTGCCCCTTCTACGGATCCCAGTTTGAGCAGGAGGTAAGGTTTTGGGGATACAAACCTATAAAAGGATTTTGTGGGATATGATTTAGAACTCCTTTTCACATATGCATACAACTATGCAAATTGTGATATGTTATATACTAAAACATTTTACTATTGCCTGAAATTGAGGACACACCTCACCCACTGGGCAGCAGGAGACCCAGGCCAGTTGCAGCCCTGCTGCTGCTGGCTCTTCTCTGCCTCTTTGCATAGAGTTATAAAAGAAAAAAGAATAAAAAATGAAGACAAGGACTTGTGGTATGGTCATGCAGCTCCTACTGGACCCAACCCTCCTGTATATAGCAACTCGGAACTCCAGACAAACTAAAAGGAAAGCAATGACTAGAAGTCAATGGAGAATGATCGAATGCAGATAGATTTTTTTATAAAAGAAAAAAGTTACTGTGTGAGTTATGTGCTTTTTTTCTTAGCAGTTAGTTTGAAGGTAGGCCAATATTTTCTATGTGTAAAGTGGATATAACTCATAAAAAAGAAACCTGAAGGTTTTCTGGCAAGAAAATGGCAAACATATTTTAAGGCAACTTAAAGACTGAGGGGACAGTCCTGAAAAGGAGAGAGGCACAGAGGAGGAGCCCTGAATTCTCAAAGTGAACCCTTCCCAAATCACTGGCTGGCTCCTGAACCATGCGTACATGGCACAAACTCCAAGTAGCTTGAAATGGATGCTAAAATAACTGAACTGAAATTTGAACTGCTCACAAGATGTAAGAAAAATGTTCAAAATTTGAATCTAACCTAATTATTGCCTATAAAAATAAAAATATCAACATTCTTGAGAAGAATATAACCAAATGCAGACTCTATATTATACAGCATCCAAAATAAGAGGATAGAATTCAAAATTAATTATTTATGAGAAACCATAAAAATGTTATTCATTTTAAAGAAAAAAATTATCAATAGATTTTAACTCTGACATTATCCAGATGTTGAAATTATCATACAAGGACATTAAAGCAGGAAGAGAAAGAAACTGCCTCAGTTTCAAAACCAAAAACACATCTAAGGAAGCATACGGCTAATATCATAATTAATATTGAAATATTTAATGCTTTTCTTCTAAGACTGGTAACAAAGCAATGATACCTGATCTCATGTTTATTTGACATTGTACCCAAGTATGTGCATAAAATGTATTCCATTTTATAATCTATGTAAATTTCTATATAGCACCACAGTCAAGATACAAAAATGGTTGCACAGTTCTAACAAGAATTCATGCTGTTATCCTTTTAATAACAACACCTAGCTCCCTTCCGAAACCACATCTAATCCTTGTAAACCACCAATCTCTCTTCCATATCTAATATCAGACTGCCCAGAATGAGGCACTTGCTGTGACTGCATCCCTTTTTCTTGTTATATCTGAGTAGGAAAGGAGAGTTGCATGCTTGAGAGATGTTTTCCCAGATTGGGAAAGCTGATGTAAATGAGTTTCTCTTGCAAGGTCAACTATCTCACCTCTTTATCTCTTGACAGAAAAGGGGTGTTTCAGGCCCAGTGGGATAGACAGTGCTTCCCCTGACTACTTATTTTGATTCCCCTTGCCAGAGGTGTCAAGCTTGTCTGATGTTGCTTGGACACCTCTTTGATTGTGGAGAGAAATGAGCCTACCTGGACTACTTTCTGTTGCTAGGTTGGAGGAGGGAAACACTTCTATATATGGCCTTCTTATGTTGGTTGGAGAACACAAGATATCTGACCTTATGCTAGTGCTCTATTCCTGTCATCACAAACCAACTCCTCAACTTTCTCCTACTACTTTCAGAATTTTCCTTTGGTTGTCTCTTGTGACATTTCCAAGGTTGATGGTTGTGCTTCATGGGGAACACAAGAGAAAAATGGTTCTATAACATGTTTCTCAGACTAGAAGCCTCCCAAAGAAATTTTTAAAAAGAAAAAAAAGTTGGTGAGCTTATATTACCTGATTTTAAGTCACATAAAAAAAACTGCAGTAATTAAGAGAATGTGGAATTGGCAAGAGCTGAGACACTAGATCAAGGGAACAGAATAGGAAGCACAGAAATGGAATCCCTATAGATATTTAATCGATTTTCCCTAAATGTTCCAAGATAATTGAAATGGGAAATGCAGAGATTTTTGGGCAATTGATGTCTGAAGAACTGGGTGCCCATATGAATAAAAATGAACCTCGAACCTCACCTCACATTATGCACAAAATTAATGGAAAAATGGATCATGGGTCTAAATATAAAAGATAAAACTATAAAACTTCTACAAAAATATTTATGACCATGCCATTGTCAAACATTTATTAGATGGTACTATAAAGCATGAACTAAAAAATTAAAACAATAAATGGTAAATTAGAGTTTATCATAGTTATAAACATTTGGTCTTT
>RJWJ010039188.1:0-14561 GCA_004363605.1 Indri indri | reverse complement strand
GGGGGTCAGCTCAGCAGGACGCCATTCCTCTTATGATAAGCCAGGAAGGGACTCAAGGGCGACTCCAAGGTTTCTAGTCTGTGCCTCAGTGGCCACCAGTGCTAGTGACAGATTGGGGGATATAGGAAAAGTCCATTGAAAGGAGGAGGTGAATTTGATTCAGGAGAGTTGGGGTCTGAGAGGCCTTTAGATTTTACAGGTGGACACTTCTGTGTTCTGTCACATGGGAAATTGTAGTCTGTCCAGTAATGCTGGAAAGATTTGGTCGGTGCTGGAGATAAAAGACTTGGGAGCCCTAAACATGTAGGGCACTGTTGAAGCCATGGGATTAGGTTAAGAGGTAGGGGACGCACCTCAGGGAGAGAAGCTGGCTGAGGACGGCATTCTTTGGAGTAGCCACGTGGAAGAGGCCAGACAGAGGACAAGGAGCAGCCGCAGCTGAGCAGGATTGTGGAGAGGGCGGAATCCCTGGTTAGAGCTATCAGTGATGAGACCTGGAGAGGCACCTGGCCCGAAAAGAGGCCATCAGATGGGAGGATTAGAGGCTCCTACTGTCTTGCACATTTAGCAATTGAAGAAGAAGAATGGAAACAAGGTCCTGGCACTTTTTCATATCCATGGCCTTTATTAAAGAGCAAGACTGATCTCAAAGGCAGGAGCAGAGTCGAACATTATTCAATAAGAGAGTGTTAAGTTATCCCAGGCCTGCCCACCACTCTGAGAAACAAAGCCCCTAATTGTTCCCCTTGCTTGGTAAGAGAGCGCAAACGGAGCTTGGGATTAAGGCGGAAGCAAAGTGCTGGTTAATAAGCTTCTCCAGCAGTTGTCTGATCCTGATCGATCATCATTAATTCGAGTTCTCATTACCATCATGTGGGAACCAGGCTGGGTTCTCTGCCCTCCTCGCCGCCACACCCGTGGTCTGGACTGCCCGGCTCTCGTCCCACAGTTTTCTTCTCTCCCCTCCCCCAGCCCCCTCCTTAAACAAAGTTTGTACCATTGCTATTTTAAATCCAGGCCTTGGCATTGTAAGTAGGTACGTGCCTAGATTTCCACAGGTGTGACTGCAAATCCATAAATTACAAGCTTTTGTTTCCTGGAACAAGTAAAATGGGCCTCTTTGTACACAGGTGAAGTGGCAGATGTGGCAATCTCAGCAGGCTCTTTGCATGGCGATGCTGAGATAAGCACCTGTTGCTCACCACCTGCCAGTGTTTGCCTGGCCCCGCCGCGAAGCCCGCTCCGCCCCTTCTTTGCTGCAGGAGGGACCCCGCCCCCTCACCCCACCCCCGACGCCGCCTGCCCGCCCAGGCCTGGAGCTGGGGAAGGGACCGACCCCACGTGCCTGCCCTCTGGTGGTCAGAGTTTGCGATGACAGTCCAGTGGAGCGACCCGCCTCCCCTCCCCACCCTGCAGCCCTCTGGTTTGAGAAGGTGGAACCTCACCTCCTGTCGCCCCGTGTGAAACCCACGGCGTGTTTTGCTGTTTGTAAAGGAGCTAACGCACACGTAGGCTTCCACACGGCACGTCTTTTCTAGTCTTTCCCGGTCTTTCCATGCCATGAAAACGGCACATTTAACGTTGGCATATATAAGAAATCTGGGCAAGTATTAGCATGTGTTAAAGATTAGAAGTCATTTTCATTTTGTAATTTTAATATATTCATTCACTGCCTAATTTTTTAATGGGGGATATGAGCTTTTTAAAAATGTCCCTAATCTGTAGATGTATGCAGTTTACATATGGATTTAATGTAAAACAAACTAGTGGCTCTTCCTGTATACTTCCTGTCGTCTCTCCACCGTGCCACTGTCCACACTTCATTGGCGTGAACGGCACAGGCCAGCCGGAACACTCGACTCCTTTCATTTTTGAAACTTGAGATGACATTATGCACCCAGCAGACAGTCAATAAATGCTGCTGACTTAGAGAAACTGGGCAAAAGCCCAGTGCCAGCCACAGCGGTGAGAGTCCCCAGCCCCTGCCTTCCCTCCCCGTCTGCTCCACCACCGGACTGTGGCTGTGCCGAGTGGACGCTGTTGGTGCTGGCTATTCCCACGATGCTTTTCTTTCTTGAGCATGGAATGAATGGATAGATAAATAAAGATGTATAGGCATAAATCAACGTGTGTGTATATCACTGGCCATCCCTAAAACTCAGATCCTGGGGTATCCAGAGACCTGAGTTCTGGCTCCAGTTTTGCTGTGCACTAGCTGTGTGTCCTTGAGAGAGCCATCCACCTCTCTGAGCTTTCATTCCTCTTCTGTAAAATGAGGGGGAATGAAATTAATGATCTCCGAGGTGACCCTTTTAGATAAAAGTTATGATTGTTAGAACTAATTAACTTCTTAATTGTTAAAATTAAGAAGAGAAGGTCTCATCATGATTTTACAGCTGTCCCCATGGTTAGAGCAAGATGACAGCTGCCCGGGGAAATGACAGGTGCTCAGGTGTCCACGGGAAATGTAGTGGGAGAGAGGGAGCCTTGACAGCCAGGGTGGCTTGGCGGAAATGGGTCCCTACCTCAAGGAACAGGCCGTTGTCACGTTTTGTGCTGGCTGCTTCACCTCCAGTCAGGAAGGTAAGGCCTGCTGAGATCGCTCTGTCCACGCTTCCCTCCCTCCCTCCTCTGCTGCTCAGTCTGGGCAGCCGGAGACTTTTCCCAACCTTCAGTTCTTTGGTTCTTGTGTTGCCTTTCTGCCCTTAAAACAGTCTGTTTCAGGGTGTGGTGCAGGGTGGAGGAGAGGTTATCCCTCCTTCAGAGACCTACGGACCATGCATTTCTCATTTCAGGGCCTTACAAAGCATTTTTATTTTCTCTTTGTTTTCCTGTCCACTGAAGCAAGAAGAACAAAAGCAACAAGGACTGCAGTCAGGGTGGGGCCCCTGACACTAACAGCCAGGAGGAGCAAGGGCAGCTGCCACCTCCCGAGGTGTTTGTCCTATAGGCACCATTGAGACTCAGGCTGAATGAAGCTTCCTTTTCATTTAAAAACTGTCTTCCCCAAGGAAGCTGGCACACTGAGTCCTTATAGCTCTCTCCAGGGATGGGGGCAGGGTAGAGAAGATGGGCCATGAAAATCAGAAAAGCAGAACCGCAAAGCTGTGTAAGAAAGTGCAGCCCACCATATCCCACACCTGAAAATTATTCTGCATTCTAATGCTACAGTCACACATAGTAACTGTGGTCTCCTCATACCCCAGGACAAAAGCTTTGGGTATGTCCCCTACCCCCCAGCTTATTTCTTAGGGTCCGATCTCTGCCACGTCCAGCCATTTTGTAACCAGAATCCTTGGGACAGATGGCAGGAACAAGGTGAGGCGTCTTGTGTGCATTCCCATTGAAACTCGGAAGTTCTGGGAAGTGGAAAGATTTGGTGCAATGTCATTCATAAAATGGCTTTGTGCTTGTTTTTCTTTTGCAGGCGTTCACCACCTTCCTGTGTCTGTACGGCATGGTGTGGTATGCAGAACACTATGGTCACCGAGAAAAGGTACAGAAGGAGAGGCGGAGGTGGCCTTTGTTTAAAATAATCACCCCGTGCTCGGAGGGTTAGCCCAGCACGTGCATGTAAGAACGCGGCACGCGGGCACCGTCTTCTACAGCATCAGCGGTGTTGCCACTGTAGAAACTTCGCCATGTCAGGAAGTCATTCCCTGTCATTGCTTTCCCTGCCTGTGACTGCCCTGTTCTGTGGGTATTTTTATCTTCCTTTTGTAAGGTGTTTAAATATTACATTTTTGTTTAAAAAGAAAAAGCCGTAGGAAAGCCTTGGCCCGGTGTTTGGAATTGGGCTTTATTCCCGGCTCTTGTACTCTGTCCTTGCAGGTCTCTTGGTGTGGCCCAGCCTGGGCTCCCCCTCTGCAAATGCTTGCCCTGCCCTCCTATTCGTAGATACAAGGATTAAAGTCAAAAGTAGACATGAATGGGTTTAAAACGCCAAAGCAGTCTTGTCGACTGCAATATTTTTTTAAGTAAAAATAACACTTTCATCCTTTATACCTTTAGTCCTGAGAACTAAAGACACTTCTAGAAGATTTATTCTATATTAGCTGGGAGAGAGAAGGCCCCTGATTGTATAGCTAGGAAACATAGCATGAGGAGCTTTTGTCACTTGCTAGTAGCCATCCCAGCCTGGGAGAGGCAGGGACAGAACACGCTCACATTTTTGCCCTGCCGCTCCTCCCAGGGAGCACGTGAAGGGCCATCGCTAAGCCTGTCTCTCTCCCTAGACCTACTCAGAGTGTGAAGATGGCACCTACAGTCCAGACATCTCCTGGCATCACAGGAAAGGTACAAAAGGTATCTTTTTCTCATTCATTGTTTCAAACTTTCCTGGGTCCCTGAGATTTGGAATCCATATTTTATTGTCTGAGTGTTGATGATGTGTGCCTGGAAGGGTCTCAAACCTACTCATCGAATGTCTCCTGTCACTTATTAAGGAAACATGCAAAGTGCTCACAGGATCTGCCCGAGAAACTTGCTTTGTAAGAAGAGGCTTCGTGTAGCTCAGGACGTGTCGAGGCCCACACCATCTCGAGTACACTGATGGGAATGTTCTTGGCTTTAATCATGAGCGAAAAGGGTTAGAAAGAATTGTGTATCTGGAGGAAAAGCCTTTCAAAAGAGGTAGATTGGTGTAATCGCATTTATTCAAGAGACAGAGCAGCGTAAGAGAGATTTCAATAGTGTAGTTCGAGATCCTCTGTTGGCCTCTAAGGAGTATTCTGGAAAGATTTGAGACCACTTGGTTATTTTAAAGAATTAGACTTGCAGAATCATGACACTGAGGGGACTTCATTGGACAGTAATTCCTTGTCAATTCTTTTGAGCTGAGCTGATTGGGAAGCTTGGCTGAGGAGAGAAAATTATGATGCTAGAGACTGAATTTTACCCACAGAATCACTCAGAGAAACAGGCCGTGAAGAAGAAAGCAATCCATTGCTGTTCTCCGGAGTTCTTTCGGGGTCCCACTTGTTGAAGTTCTCGCTGGGGAAGACACTAGGGTACACTCTCCTGAGTTGCCGGCCACCCTTTTGGGGATAGTTTCTCCTGAATGAAGGAGTCAATCCGTGACCCACTGTGGAATTCTTTGGGCACAAGGGTTCCCCAGGCTTGTCGTATTTAGAACCATCCCCTTACAGATCGATGTTGGCACTTCCAGGTTCTCTGTTGAAAAGAACTAAGCAATGATAGAGATAAAATTATTGGATGGAATAGTAGAAAAATAGTAAAAAACAGAAACAAGTCTATAGAGTTGTAAAACAATCTCCTGATCTAAGCCAAATGCTACTTACAATGGGGACAAAAGCTCTGGGAACTTTTTTAATGGCTGTCTAAGGTGGCGATCAGAGCTCTGGGGCAGAGAACCCCTGGGCTTGGCTGCTGGGCCAGGCAGGGGTTGATCACAAGCTTGATTAGAGGGCAGAGCCAGACCAGTGCTGCTGTGTGGCTCAGGGCTGTCACGGGCAGCAGTGGCCTGGTCTGGAATGATCCAATGGTAGAGGACATGTAATATCTTTAATTTTATGGCGTCAAGAATCCTTTCCAATGTAGAGTTTAGAAACTCTGATATCTAGCAGGTCAAGGTATGGAGACCCAGGTAATAACAACCCTTGTTTGCAAGGTGGACACCTGTGTGGTTTAATTGTTTCTCATTTGTGCTTCCATTCCACTTTTACTCTCACCTGTGGTGCTTGTCACCATGACCCAGTCTACCCTACGCGGTGCAGGTGCACACATTCTTGGAACCGCCCAGACTTTGTGGGGCTGTCTCCTGGCCCCACAGAGGCACTGGCCGTGCTAGCTCAGCACTGGGTTTCCAAGGCCCTGCCTTAATTCACTGACAGGCCACTAGGTGGAGTGCAAGCGCCAGGGAAGAGCCTGTCCTCAGGGCAGGCCCGGGGCCCTCTGGAAAGGGAGAGCCGCCACCCGCAGGAGCCTCGGTGACAGTGTGTTGTGTGTGTTGTGATTCCTTTGGCCAGGTTCTGAAGACAGCCCACCCAAACATTCAAGCAACAACGAAAGCCATTCTTCCAGAAGAAGGAATCGACATTCCAAGTCAAAAGTCACCAATGGAGTTGGAAAGAAATGAAAGACCGTGGTTAATCAAAGATGTTCCAGAGAGTGCCTAGAACTGTGAGGGAAAGGGAACTCATCTGGACCTCCCTGTTAGGAGGTCAAAATGTACAGCGCAAACAGGAAGAGGAGAGGGAACTTTTGGGGTCATTATTTGAGAGTGTAAGTCTTGTTCCCCACAGACCTGGCCACACAGGTAGCTCACGGCCTGGGGTCCTTTGCCAGTTGGGGTCTCTTCTAACTTCAGCACTTGACATGCGGTCACTGGTAGCAGTACAGTGTGTTGGACGCAAAAGGTAGCTATTCACTCACCGCTGCCCAGAGCGGCTCTGTGCTTGCGTGTATTGTGGATTCAAAGTAAACATCTTCATGCAGACAAGATGTTAACCGGATGGTTATGGACTGGTCACCAGTTTATATTCTTATGAATTTGCCTTTCCATTTGATTGAGCTGTTTTGAGTTCAGGCCACTTTTCTGTCTTTTATTTTGTTGTTGTTATTTGTTTTTAAGTTAGGATGCTTAAAAGCCTTCAGAAGCCAGTGCTGAAATTGAAATTGGGGAAGGGTTCCCCTTCTGTCTAGAGAAAAAATGGGGGGAGAGCAGGTGTGATCCTGTTTAGTGACCTCAGTCCCCTTCTTGAGACATTCACCACATGGCGGGTGTGCACCAGCCCGAGGAGAGGGAGCTGCCTGCATAGGAACCTCGCTTCAGATCGGAACCTTTCTCGTTCCCCTCCAAATGTCATTTGTCCAGACGTACCCACCGTGCACAAAAGCAAACCTGTCAGAGAGGCAGTGAACACCGCGGCTTCCCCCGAGCCAGGTGCCTTTTTACATTGCATTTGTTTTCATTCCGTGGTGTGTTGGCGACATTGTCTTTTAGTCCCATGTGAGGTGCTGGTGAGTATTACCCTTCGTCCGTGCCATGCTCTAGCTAGAACGTTTACCCTGATCGTTCACCACCTCTGATGGATCCCTGTTTTAAATAAAATGATTCACGTTAAAGCCCATCAAAGGTCTGTCTCCGTAAAATGCTCATTTCTTTACATCTTACTGGTATTTTCCATTGTTTGTAAGCAATCGCTGTATTTTTCAAGTGACTTTAAGATAATGCGTATGTGTGCGTCTTTATATAGTGAGAAGAAATAGGAAAAAATATGTATTTTAAAGGGCTTGCAGGCATGTACATACTACTTCTTAGCCTTCCCAGGAGATCAATAGGAAATGAACAACATACTCACCGTTCTTTCCCATGGTAATGGTTACCAAGTTGGATATTTTTTTCTCTAACAAGAGGCCAATACCCAGTTGATTAGCTTTCAGATATCAACTCACTGAAGGCAACCCTTTTGTTCCCTCATTTCATAGAGCACAAGATTTCGATGTCTTTTCTCCCTTTAAGGAAATCTTTAACCATAAAAGCATCGTGTTTTTCTTTTTCTGCAAAAGAATTCTGAGGTGAAGAAGTTAAATAAATCATGCATGGCTGGGGTCATATCCTGAACTCTGGGCTCTGGAGCACTGGGTTTGGAGCCACCCACAGACTGCTGCAGCAGTCTGCACTGTTGGAAGTGTGGCGTGGAGAAACATCTAGTGGCAGCTCAGCTCACGTGGTGCGTGAGGGACTTGGCCGTGATGGATGGGCACAGCGCTGAGCCCTCACGTGCCGTCCAGCCAGCGTCTGCCTCCTTCCCGCAATAGTGTCCAAGAGGAGTGAAGAGGTACATGCTTCATCAACTTGCCTGCACTTTAATAACCCATCGAAGAGCCCTTTTTATAACATAGGTACAATTTAAACATGATTTTACTTTGCAGGTAGGTAGGTGTGTTTTGCTTAATTCTGCATTTGCTTTTCTGAGCACCAAGTGCTTCGCACATCCAATACACCATCTCTCCTTCCTCTGCCTGTGGCATATCACTGAGTGTTTGCAGGTTCAATTTTTGGGAGAGCTGAGCCTGGCACTTTGACGCTCCTCTGCCCGATAGCTCAGCCAAGCCGATGAAGCATGTGTCCTTTCTCCACGGCCGGCCCAGAGGAGGCACCTGTTTAGCATGTGATGAACTGAACTTGACTTTGGCACATGTGAAGGGCAAAGTGCACATGAGACAATTTTTCCTCCATGGCTCTGTAGGAAACAGCCAGGACAGTCCTCAGATACTTTCCATGCCCTTTGAGTTCAAACTTTCTTTTTCCCCTTTCTGTAAGAGCTCTTGACTGCACTGGTTACAAACCCAGAGCTTTCCGTGGCTGGCCTGAACCACGCTGCCATTCCTTTTGGAAGTCGTACTGCTGGGTTTGGCCTACTTTTCCCACCCGTTTCTATGGAAATAGACCTCACATTGATGGAAATAGAATACATGGTTCAGAATCATCATCCAATATCTGAAATGATTTGATTGTAAATTATCTCATGTTCTCCGTTCGCAAACTGCCCTCCTAAAGACTCCATTGTTTTGGGCATAAAGCACAAAGAACATTTTATGTATTTTTTTCCTTAAGTAGCATTGTATTGAATGTTAGGTTCTTTTCCTTTTTTGTCATTCTTGGTCCTTCCAGGGCCTCTCCCTGCTTTTGTGTCTGTTTTCACCACCTGTAGAAGCCTTGGCCAAACTGCTCCCATGGCAATGCTGGGATGTTCCATTGACCTATTAAGCATTTTGATGATACATGACATCCTATAAATACCAGTCTTATTGTCACTGGGACGGCTTCTACGGTAAGCTCGTGAGGAAGGTACTCACCCAGGAGAAATAAAATCTATTACCAAATACATCAGCCT
The DNA here is from genome assembly GCA_004363605.1 of Indri indri. NCBI lineage: Eukaryota > Metazoa > Chordata > Mammalia > Primates > Indriidae > Indri > Indri indri. The sequence continues at coordinate 5,700 of RJWJ010039188.1, read as the reverse complement.
CAGCCCTACTGGTCTTCCCTCAAGCGCCGCATAGCATCCCAAAGTCATACCTCATTTTGTCAAGGCTCACCCTTTGGAATTGGGTTTCTGGAGTATTTGGGGTACAATAGTGCACTTAGAGAGGCCCTCATAGGGTCACTGAGAAGAAGGAGAGGTTGGGCACAGAGGGGGAGACTGAACACAGGGTGGGAAAGAAAAAATGTAACCACCGGAAGCCAGACTGAAGTGAGCTGGAGGATGTAACTTCCATGCTCTTTGGATTGTGCTCAGTGACTGCCGCGGAATTCCTGGGCCCACTACCGCGTTTAACCAGGTAGGTGTTGTCTATATGCTTCTTGTTATGACAGCTAGAAATCCCACAGGTAGACTATTGCAGTGCTCAATACATTTCCCATTTATGTTTGAAATCAAGATGTAAGGAGAGCGTTCGTCAGTGTTCTGCTACGTAGAGCACCACTTTTCTTCATGCATGTATGTGCATTCCCAGGATTATATTAGAGATTTGGTTCTTTGCAAGGGTCAGTATTTGGTAGTGGCTGAGATGAATGGGCTGCACACTTGTTGCTAACCCATAACAATGAGATTTTGACATTACCCCTTATCACAATTTATTTTAAACCTGATGGTAGGACTAACAGGTGAAGCTTGCAATATTTTTAAAATTGAAATTTGGTATTTAATGCATTAAATAGGGCTTTTTAATTTTGCTATTTTCTATGAATTTAAGGAAATTGATGCCTACCAAAGAAGGAGAAAAATAGTTGGATATGAATTTAGCTTGTAGGAAGGCCAAATTATAAAAATCTTCTTTGTCTCCATTATTCATTAAAAAACGCCTTTAGTTCATTTCAGAAATTTCATCTGTGACTTTGTCTACTCTGATACTCCCTTTCTTGCCACTTGTTGGGTGGAATTTTGAGAAAGTATTTGTTGTCACAGTCTAACACTTCCAGGGTTTGCAACAGGTCCAGGTATCTCATGTGACTAAGGCCTCACGTGACTAAGCTTAGTCTATACCTTGTAAACTCTGACACTAGTGCTACTCTTGTTGAACACTGGTCTCTGAATTCAGCACACCTGGCTGGCTGGAGCAGTGGGTGACAGGCAAGCTTCCTGCCCGCAGTCTTAGCAAAACACACTTCTAACCCCCCAGCATTATTATCCTCTTGCAGCAGAGAGGAGAAGGGTGTTGGCAAATCCATCCCCATCTCAAAAACCCAGTGAGGACAGTAACGTTATTCAGAAAATGGAATTTGCCCAAGGGTTTTGCTTTCACAGCTGATGGAACCAACCACCCAGCCTCTTTAACTGACCAGGGCTCAAGCTTGTACTTCTTGTGCCCAAGTGTTAATTACTGGTTTTCTTTGTTATTGGAAAACTGAAGATGTCGTGCTGCTGCAGGTCAAAACTGTGGGCACTGATAATGCCCTGTGATGACAGAAACATTCGCTCAGAGCTGCTGACTTCCTGCCCCTGGGAGCAGTGATCCCAGGCCTCCGATACCGGAGTTACCAGCGTAGGGTGTGTCTCCCTTTCTGGACGCTGAGGAAAGGGAACTCTTGTGGCTTTACAAACCACGGGAAATACAGTTTGTCTGCCTTTAAAAGATAAAAAAAAATTAAATTTGAGACTAAAAACCCCAAATATTGCATTTTCATGTCTGAAGTATACACACAATAGCCTTAATTACGGAGTCAAATTGCAGGCAGGGTTTACGTAACAACGCAGGCTGGAAATCTGGGCTGTCAACCTCACTCTTCCCACTCGCCTGACTGGTGCATTCCGTACATCATGGGCTGATTAGTTGTTTTACAGGTGCAAACTGGGAAAAGATTAAGAAAGCTCTCCAGCTTGCAAAATGTTTAGGATCCTCCACCTTCCTTAGAGTGGATGGAACCCAGGCCAGCAGCAGGGGAGTAAGGATTCTCTAGGGCCTCTGCTCACCAGTCTCCTGGACAAAGGCATTTGGAGGACTGGAACCTTCCAAATCCCTGCTTGGGGGATTCAGCACCCGCGCCCTCTAGTCCCCCGGACTCCTAGTGGCCGAGCTACTTTGCACACAGCTTGCACACAGAGCACACAACCAGTAGGGGCCGCTGCAGATCGCCGCAGAGCCTGAGGCTCTTTCTCCATCCCGGCTTGTTCCCATCACCAGCCCACAGCCCCAGGCCTCCCGGCGGACTCCGTCCTGGCCGCCTGGCAGCTGGCAAATGGATGCCGAGGAGCTGGCTCCTTGGGGCATCCCACACCTCTGCCTCCCCGTCCTCCCTGGAAGGAGACTCAGATCTCAGGCGCTCGCTTTATTAGAGATGGCCAAACCTCCAAGCCACTCTCCAGATGCCGGCTGCAGGTGCGATTGGCTGGTTGTGAGCTCAGTGAAAGGAATAACTGGCGTCGGCCTTCAGTGTCTGCCGTGTTGCCCAGCCTTGACATCCCTTTGTTTCTGTGGCCTAAAACGAGCCAAGACGCCAACCGCTGAAGCGGGGTCCCCGTACCTCCGGTGGGTTCATTTCCTGATGTTCTGACGCATTCTGCGAACTGTCAGAAGGCAATTCCTCTCCCCTATAGCAGCCCCCTCTGTCCTCGGGAATGTGATTTACAATCTGGTGAGGCCATAAACCGCTGCTTTTCACTTCTGAAAAGCAGCAAAGTATGGGAAAGAATGTAAATTATAAATACTGAATTCTTATGGTCAGCAATAATGTTATGGCCTGGGTGGGTTATTTTTTTAATATGGCATGCATATGGCTTTAATTTCTAAGGGGCTGGGTCCTCCCCACCCCCCCACCACACTTCCAAGGAGAACAGATAACAGCAAAATGTCCTGCCGAGATAGTGTTTTTCCAAAATGAAAAAAATAGCATTTCTTTAATGACTCATTGGCCAAATACTTTGAAATGCCACTCTTCACAGAGGGGGATGGGATGGTAAGGGACAGTGACATTCTCATACTCAACAGCCTGGTGAGCTGGTGTCACTCCACCCCAAAGCAACCCCCAGTGTTCTCACTTAGCAACCTCCCAATTTTAACTCTCTAGGAGGAGATTTTCCTGTAAGATTTCTGAAATTCTCTCCCTGTCTCTTTTATCAGTCAATGGTCTGCTCGCTAACTGGGAACAGACTTCTGATCGCTGCTGCGAGCAGTAAAGACGGCCACAAAGCTGTCCCGAAGACGGAAAGGCGGTGTGGGTTTGAGTTTTCATTCCAGCGGTGGGTCAGCTCCCGGCTTGGATTTCACAAGCTGGGCAGCGGCGGCCCCTTGCTCTGCGGAGGTGGGAAGGAGCCGCTGGTCGCCACGTGAATTCCTGCTGCTGCGCTCAGACCACAGAAGCCAATGCGTGGTATCGCTGTGCTGGTGTTCAGCATTTTTCCCCTGAAACCCGGCCTCGTCCTGGTTCAAAATGATGAGTGAAAGCTGAAAAAACAGCCAAGGCCCAGAGTTCCCAAGCTACTGTTATCACAGCCCGAGTCTGCCCGAGCATCTGTTAAAGTCAACAGGCCCGTGTTTTCCCTGGTGTGGTCAGTAAGGATGCTGACGGAGGGGCAGTGCGCGCAGCGTGCGTGAGAACGCGGTGCCCGAAATCGCAAGCACATCCACCCACAGAAACAGATAATCTCACAATCACCTATTCACTCACCGGGGGTGCCTTCCTCTTATTTTCTCTGGACCACATTTGAGTCACAAAATGCCAGGCTCAGCTTAAGTGTGGGGCTAGTTGGGCCACACATAGGGCATGAAGGAGGGGCTGTTACAGTTCTCAAAAGTGTCCAGGTGGGTGTGTGTTTTGGGTCACCCAGATAACCTCAGCCGCAGGTCCGTTCCTCAGTACTGTGTCTCTGCCGAAAAGTTTCTGTTTATGTACATCTAAGAAATTTCAACAGAAAGGAGATAAGCCGAACAGTGATATCCATAGAAAATGTACACATCAGCCTCGTATTTGGAGTAAGGGTTTTAAGTTAAGCTGTTCAAAGGAAATGACAGAATCAGAGTTCCGAAGTAATGGATGCTCCAAAATGTGATTGTCGGCGTGTGAATTATCTTGTCACGAGGTTTTCAGGCAACATTGCTGTGAGCAGCAGAATTGCCGCTGAAGTTTGGAACAATGGCGTAAACGTAACTTCTGTTTCAGAGCCGGTCAGCATCATGAAATCGCACCCAAATGGGTATGATAGAGTTGGCCCAAGAACAGAAACAGAAGTCTACATAATAGGTGAGATTCATTTGCCTTGACTTTTCCCATTTGTCCTATTTCAGCCCTTGATTTTTAAATATTATTGCAAACGGTTGTATCTTGTTTAGGAAAATCCTTTAATGTCTAGCTGCTTGGGTTGGGAGAGGGAAAATGAATATTGTGGTCTTCCAAATAAATTTTAATATTTAATATGTTGATATCACACTTCCGCTTTTGAGTTGCTAATGTGACTGGCAAGTGACATTTTTGCCCTCCTTGGCAAGATCATTAATATTAAAAGGTAAGGCTTCCTTGGGCTGCCTATGTGCTCGGTGCCACACTTGTGTTTTCCATGAGTTATCGGATTTATTCCTCCCCGAATTATCACTGATCTTAACCCCATTTTACAGATGGAGAAATAGAGGTTTGAGGAAGTTAAATGACTCAGGTTGTCTCATTCCAGAATACAAATCTTTTTTTTTTTTTTTTTTTTTGAGACCGAGTCTCACTCTGTCGCCTGGGCTAGAGTGCCGTGGCGTCAGCCTAACTCACAGCAACCTCAAACTCCTGGGCTCAAGCGATCCTCCTGCCTCAGCCTCCTGAGTTGCTGGGACTACAGGCATGAGCCACCACACTTAGCTAATTTTTTTCTATTTTTAGTTGCCCAGCTAATTTTTTCTATTTTTTGTAGAGACAGAGTCTTGCTCTTGCTCAGGCTGGCCTCAAACTCCTGGCCTCAAGGAATCCTCCGGTCTCGGCCTCCCAGAGTGCTAGGATTACAAGCGTGAGCCACTGAGCCTGGCTCAGAATGCAAATCTTGATCCCTCTCCCTGGGAGGTGAGAGTGTAAGAACTTTGGCTCACACACTAGACTTTCCTAGTTCAAATCCTGCCCCCACCACTTACACGCTGTATGACTTTGGGCAAGTTATTTCATCCCTCTCCCTCAGTTTCCTCCTCTACAAGATGGAAATGATAATACATTCATTTCAGCTCAGATGCTCTACGCTCTGGGAAACTCCCCTACTCCCTGACGGACATGGAAGTGCTCTTATGCGCTGCTATTCACTTCTTTGATAGTGGGTCTATGGCAGATCTCCTGACCTGGACTACAGGCTCCTTGGGGTGTTTGTCCCTGTCATCTAGCCACAGCAGGTGTTCAGTGAATGCTCTTTGGGCGAGGTTGAAGGACAGAGGCCATAGACTAACCCTTCCAGGATGTGACGCTTCTGGTGTAGGTTGTTCTGGTTCCTTCTGATTATGCAGAAATCCTGTCGAGGGTCCTCCTGCCCAGGCCTGCACCAGGCAGTTGGGTCCTGCTGCCTCCACAGGCACATTCAGCTGTGTCCACAGGGCCCACACCAGGCATTTTTCCAATTAATCACTCTGCTTACTTTTTTCCTACTAGACTTCCACCAACAGTGGAAATTGATAGCCCCTCCTTTGGAGTCTTGACCAGAAAATATCTTATTTCCAAGTTTCTTAGAACGTCTGTTCTTTGAAGGTAATGACAGAGGACTGCTTTCAGC
>RJWJ010039187.1:0-14586 GCA_004363605.1 Indri indri | reverse complement strand
TATATATAAGGAGATGTATATGTAAAACTTAGTCCCAAGACAAAATGTATAGCTGCACAGGAAGAATGATTTAACATCTACTATATAATAATAGCTCTAACATCTAAGAGGATCAAACTTGGTTGTGTTTAAATTAGTATTTAAAATATCACTGCATTTATAGATAAAACATTTCAGACTAGAAAAGTCTCCCTCTCTGGATTCACACTGTCACTATATAGATTAAGGCAAAACTTATTCTCTATTTATAAAAATAAATAATGTTTTTTTATTTGTTTGTTTTCTGTTGTCTCGGGAATAAAACAGCTTTTGGAATTATCCTGTTTTGATGTGAATGAGTACAAGATGGAAAAATCACAAATCAATTTAAATAACCAAGTGCTGAGAAAGTCTCAACGAGCTAGGCTTAGGATGACACTGAGCTCAAATCCAAGGAGATAACCTGCCATGCTCGGAATCATACTGCAACAGGGACTCCGGGTAGCCTGGAGTCTGAAGTACTGTTGCTCTGGCCATTTGCTGAACAGTCTTTCAGTTAAGTAGAGGACAAAATAATATCAGATAAGTATATTCCAAGGCAATAATATTATTAGGGATAAAGAAGGATATTGCTTAATGATAAAGATGTCAATTCTTTAAGACAAATAAGATCTTTTTGTTTACTTAGTTTCCCCATTAATATTATTTTGTCCTCTGCTTCTTTCTATAGATTAGTGTTGTCACTGGATAATTTTTCTTCTTATTGTGCCAACCTACTAGTTTCTTTATACATGAAAAGACTCTCTGTGGGCAGCATATAGTTTGATTTTGCTTTCTTAGTTGATAGATCTTTTATTTGGGGTATATAGACCATTTAAATGAAAAGTAATTATTGATATCTTTAGTTTCAAATCTACCATCCTGAATTTTTCTTTTTCACTTTGTCTCATACTCTTTCCTTTCCTTCTTTTGTATTAGTGGCTATTTTGCCCGATTCTATTTTCTCTCTGTTGTGTGTTGATCAGCTTTACCACTCATGTGTTTTGTTTTAAAGGTTCCAGGTGTTATTACTTATAGCAATCTACCTTCAAGTACTATTTAGTCACTCTAAATATAATGTCTTTAAAACAGTATATTTCCATCTTAGCTCCTCTGGTCTTTGTGCTTTGGTTTCATAGATTGTACTCCTATAATTGACACAAAACCTGCAATTACTATGCATTATTATAATATTTATTTTAAACAGTCAGTTACATTCTAAAGATATTTTTAAAAGAAGAAAAAGAAAATATTTCCAGCACTCTTCACTCTTTGTGCAAATCCAGATTTGCATCTGTTATCATCATGCTAGATAGAACTTCTTTAAAATTTTCTTTAGCACCAATTTATTGGTGGTGCATTCTTTCAGTCTTCGTATATCATAAAAAACTTTTTTCTATTTTCTTTATTAAAGCATATTTTTGCTCAGTATATAATTCCAGGTTGACACTTTTTTCTTCAATACTTTCAAATTTCACTGTCTTTCAACTTGCTTTGATTCTGACAAAGTAGCTCTAATTGTTACATTTGTTCCTCTGTATTTGTGTCTTTTTTTGCTATTTGCTTTTAAAATTTTCTCCTTAATATTGGCTTCCAGCAATTTTTATTTTTATATTTCTTGGTATAATTTCCTTTGTGTTTTTTGTTTGGGAGCTACTTGTACATTTTGGATTTGTGGATTTACAGTTTTCCTAAAATTTGGAAATATTTCAGTCACTATTTCAAAATATTTCTTTCTCCACCCTTTCTTTTCTCATCTCTTTCATGGACCCCAAATGATTTGTATTAGGCCATATTGAGTTTGCCTACATCCCATTGTTTTTCCAGTAGTATTTTCCATTAATTTTGTCTCTAATTCATTTTGTTTTGTGTTAAAAGAAAAACTGTATTTGAGCAAAGAATAATTCATGAATCAGGGAGCACTTAGAACAAGAGCTTCAGAGAGCTCTGCTCAGAAAGTGGACAGTGAATATAGATAGAACACAGAAGTAACATACAGAAATAACTTAATTTGTTATAGCCAGGTGCTGCCTCATGCAAACATGGTTTGATCAGTTGGTTGCCTATGATTGGCTGAAGTTCAGCTGCTTGTGATTGACTGAGATTCAGCAATCTTTTTGAAAAAATAATATACTCCTATGTTAGGTTTCAGTTTGTTTATGCACTAAGTTTATTTGTAGTTCATTAAGTAGAAACTCAAAGTACAGTGATAGGCTTAAACCAAATTTTATTTAATGCTTGTTTCTATTTTTATACTTTACAGTAATCTTTTCTTCTGCAGTATATAATATGCACTAGATTCTATCGAGTATGTTTTTTCATTTCAAATATTGGATTTTTCATGTCTACAATATGACTGAGGTCTTTCTTATTGTTTTCTGCATTTTTTCTTTACATGCTATACTTTTCTCTATATTCTTGAATATAAGAATATAATTATAATAATTATAATTGCCTTGTTTACTGATTATAGTATCCACATTAAAACTAGTTCTATTTGAAGTCTTTATCGTTTTGTTCATTATGAGCTGTATTTTCTTGCTTCTGCACATCATTAGCAATTTTTTACTGGAAACCAGATATTCTGATTTTACCTTGTTGGGTTCTGAATAATTTTTTATTCCTTTACATGTTCTCAACCTTTGATCGGAGACATTTAAGTTATTTTCAAATGTCCTGATTCTTTCATGACTATCTTTTAAGCTATGTTAAATGAGACCAATTACTCCTTTAGTCTTGGGCCAATTGTACCCTGTTACTGAGGCAATACCTTTTGGAGTATTTTCCTCAATGCCCTGGGTATTGTGAGGTTGCCTACTCTGACTGGTGGTGGGAAGACAAACCATTATTCCTAGCCCTCTGTGTACACTGGGAATTGTTCTGTCTGCTTTTTTCCTGTGGTTATTTTCCCTTCAATTTCCTCATGTACGTGCACGGATCAATACTTAAGCCTAAAACTGTCTGCAACTCTCCAGATCTTTCTCTCTCTCTTTCACTCAGCAGCTTGTTCACTATGTAGTTATGCCCTCTTCTCTTTCTCTTCCTTTAACACAATCATCTCCCTCTCCTTTACTTCATTCTCTTCTGTCCTGTGAATTCTAACTTCTTTTGCAGCCTGAATTCTCTTTAACTCAAGTAAGACCGCTGAGCTCTGTACTTCTCCTCTTTGAGCTGCAGCCTGGAAATTTCTCCAGGCAGAAAACTGAAGCAAACTTGTGATCCTTTTGGGTTTGGTTTGGTTTTGGGACTCCTAAGGATCACTGTCCTGAGCTGCCTGCTGCCCGTTGTCCAATATCTGAAAACTATTTACTGTGAGAATGCAAAATATAATCCCATTGCTCCACTCGATTATGGCCAGGTGTGGATGCCTGTCTACCACGTATTAATACCATGTTGTATTTAGACTTTTCAAATTTGATTTTATTTTCCTAATTTTTCTAGCGTCTTTCATGTTGGTGCTGCAGTTCTTTGAATACAATCACTTTATGTCAAATCTATGCAAATAATCAATTTTTATTATTTTTTACTCATGCCATACAGCCAAATCACAAAGTTATTCTCATCATTATCGTAAGCATGAACTTTTCAGTTCTTTAAACCATTTGGTATTTTTGTTTTTGGTATTATTAAGAAACTAATTTTACATTTTTTACATAATGAGAGGTCCTTTTTGCTAACTCCAAAGTGCTACATTTTTTCCATTGCTTTGTTTTTTTTGTATCATTTCCATATGAATTTTTATATTGATTTAAAGTAGTATTTCTTGTTATCAGCCCTTTATGGGATGTGTAGCATGCTAATATTTTTTCCCATTCTGTAGGTTGTCTGTCTGCTCTCGTGATGGTTTCCTTGGCTGTGCAGAAGCTTTTTAACTAGATCAGGTCTCATTTATTTTTGTTATTGTTGTTTTGATTGCCTTTGGGTATTCTTTATAAATTCTTTCCCTAGATTGATATCAGTAAGAGTTTTCCAACATTTTTTTCTAGAATTCTTATAGTTTCATGCCTTAGGTTTAAGTCTGTTATCCACCGTGAGTTGATTTTTGTGAGACGTGAGAGGTGCAGATCCTGTTTCAACTTCTGCATGTGGCTATCCAGTTTTCCCAGCACCATTTATTGAAGAAGGATTCTTTTCCTTAGTGTATGTTTTTGTCTGCTTTGTCAAAGATTAAATGGCTGTATAGAACTCAGGAAAATCATCAAAAAAAATTCAAAAAGCCCCATTAAAAAGTGGGCAAAGGACATGAACAGAAACTTTCAAAAGACAAATGGGCAACAAACATGAAAAAATGCTCAACATCTTCAATCATCAGGGAAATGCAAATCAAAACCACAATGAGATATCACTTAACTTCAGTGAGAATGGCTTTTATCAAAAAGTCCCAAAACAATAAATGTTGTTCAAATCACCCAGTCAGTGATATTTTGTTATGATACCACTAGTAAAAGAATACACTAACCATTTTAATATTCATAATAGTGTCCCCTCCCCACTCTCTGCATATATAACATGTTTATATTGCTTCTTTATGTGTTTACACCAGATTAAACTTAGAAAATTTTTAATTTTCTTTTGTGAAATGTGGAGGATGTTTGACAGTTTTAATTGTCTTTTCATTTGAAAATAAACGTCCAACAAGAAATGCAGAAATATATTATGGGTGCCATATTATATTGAATAAGATTGTCCTCAAACTTTGGACTGTGATTATCTTTTCAACTCAGATATCCCAACTTTATAATTTTGACACTTCAAAAATTAGCACAATGACAAATTTGTTAATTAACACATCAACTAAATAAATAATTATTTGGCAAATCCAAACAAAGCTAATTGGTAAGGAAAAAGATGGTTTGTGTTTTAGAACACATAATTTCATACTCAAGATATTTGGAATGCTCTATTTCCAAATATAAATCTCTGAACAAAGCATGTGATACAATTAATATTAAAGAAAAACTATAGAATTTTATTCATTAAAAAGATATCTAAAGTATTCCAAAGAAAAAGAAAATAAAATATTGATAGCAGGCTCAAAGTTATGACCACATTTTAAATAAATGACTTGGTGCACCATCGACATATTTAAAATCTAAAAAAATCTAAGTTTCTTACATTTGATTTAAAAAGAGCTCAAATTTTACACATGTAATAAAATAAATTAAATTTTAAGCACTAAGTTTTTAAGAATACACTGTTACAGAATTAAAAATGAAAGTAAGAAGATAATTAAATTTTTCAAAAATGTTACTTATATGCTAAAGCATACACCAATTTCTTAAATCTTAAAATACATTTACAACAGAAATATGTAATATGTTTTAAATATAATTATTGTCTTGGTATATACTCCATCTAGTACAAATAAATCTTTTACAAACCAGAAGCTTTTTAAAGTAAAGTATGTTCAAATTATATATATCTTATCACTATCAAACTCTATGTTTTCATATACTGTATTAAAGGTCCAGGCATGGGTGAAGCAGTAGTTATTACATAGTTTTAAAAGTTTGAAAATGATTTGGGAGCACTGGGTTATGATGGTTATAAGACTGTTGTTGTACGGTCAGCACTTATGTTATATAAAAAGTCTGACAATAAAAAAGAAAGTCATAATTTTTTGCTTTTGCTACTCACTAACTTGAAGTTCTTTAGTATTGATGTATAAAAATATTGAAATGTCTGGATTTTGTTATCAATATTTTAGGAACACTGTGTACAAAGTCTAATTGTGATGTTAATATATTTATGAGGCAAAAGGTGTCTTTTTTATTTTGTGTATTGATAATTTATACTTGTCTTGGTTTTATACAGCTCCACAGAAAATTTTAAAAAATGTGATAAAAATGATTTGCATTTTCTCAGAAAAAAAAAGGTAGAAATAAAGATTTAAAGGTTTCTTATAATAATAGGAAAGAAAAGGAGAGGAAGATAAATGTATTGGTGATTGAAGCAAAAAAGGAAACAAACCAAAACTAAAAAACAATGGCAAATTTGTTGACCAGTAAGGAGAAAATAACAAGAAAAAATTTTTTAAAGTAAAGATAATTTTTCATATTTTACATTTTTGTAATTATCTTTTTTTCTGTATGCTAATGTTCATTGGAGCATTATTCACAGTAGCCAATAGGTGAAAACAATCCAAGTATTCATCAATAGGTAAATGGATAAACAAAACATGGTTTATACATAAAATGGACTATTATTTAGCCATAATAGAAATGAAGTTCTGACACATGCTACAACATTGATGGACCTTGAAAACATTACGCTAAATGAAATAAGGCAGTCACAAAAGAACAGATATTCTATGACTCCACTTATAAGAAAGATATAGAATAGGCTTGAGAAGACTATATGTTCTTCTATTGTTGGGTAGAGAATTCAAGACCTAAATGTAAGAGCTGAAACTATACATTTTAGTTTTAAAAGTTTTAACTGACATATTATCTATAGGCATTGTATCACAAGAGAAAAAAACAACAAGAAAATAATCCTTGGAAAATGTTAGAAAAACTCTTACAGACATTGGCCTAGGCAAAGAATTTATGAAGAAGACCCCAAAGGCAATCACAGCAACAACCAAAATAAATAAATGGGACCTGATCAAATTAAAAAGCTTCTGCACAGCCAAAGAAACTGTCACAAGAGCAAACAGACCACCTACAGAATGGGAGAAAATATTCTCATGCTACACATCCGATAAAGGGCTGATAACTAGAATCTATTTAGAACTCAGGAAAATCAGCAAGAAAAAAATCAAACAACCCTATCAAAAAGTGAGCAAAGGATATGAACAGAAAGTTTTCAAAAGAAGACAAACTTATGGCCAACAAACATATGAAAAAATGCTCAATATCTCTAATCATCAGGGAAATGCAAATCAAAACCACAATGAGATATCACTTATCTCCAGTGAGAATGGCCTTTATTAAAAAGTCCCCAAACAATAAATGTTGGCACGGATGCGGAGAGATAGGAACACTCATACACTGCTGGTGAGACTGCAAACTAGTACAACCTCTGTGGAAAGCAATATAGAGATATCTCAAAGAGATACAAGTAGAACTACCATTTGATCCAAGAATTCCATTACTGGGCATCTACCCAAAAGGACAAAAGACATCTATAATAAAGACATCTGCACTCGAATGTTTATAGCAGCACAATTTACAATCACAAAGATGTAGAAACAACCCTAGTGTCCATCAATACATGAGTGGATTAATAAAATGTGGTGTATGTATACCATGGAGTTCTACTCAGCCACAAAAAACAATGGTGATATAGCACCTCTTGTATTATCCTGGATAGAGCTGGAACCCATTCTACTAAGTACCCCGAGAATGGAAAAACAAGCACCACAAGTACACATCATCAAGTTGGTATTAACTGATCAACACTTAAGTGCATATACAGTAATAACATTCATCGGGTGTCAGGCAGATGGGGGGATGGGTATATGCACACCTAATGGGTGTGGTGCGTGCCATCTGGGGGATGGATTGAAGCTCTGATTTGGGTGGGGCAAGGGCAATATACGTAGCCTAAACATTTGTACCCCCATAATGTGCTGAAATCAAAAAAAAAAATTTAAAAAAATAATAATTCTTGGAAAGCCAGTCTTTTGGAAGAAGAGCAGAACTTGCCAGCATTTAAAGTAGTTAAATTAGACACTAATTTTTGTTGAAACTATCATAATATCATTAAAATCATTTGGACATTTATACTAAATATTCTTAGTAGTGATTGATTAACTCTTGATAACTTTTGATAGTAGAATTTTTAGTGATTTCAGTTTCTTTGCATGTATATTTCTCTTGCCAATATCTGAAAAATAAGCATATTTAATTTTTCAGTCATGTTTTAAAGAAGAAAATCAAATTTTCCAAGCAGGAAACAATATTTTACTCCCTGAGCACATAAAATCTTCCAGGGGCACAAGGAAAAAAGTTTAGTCTGGAATTTCAGAAATATTCCTCCAAGGAATAGAAAATTGACTCATCAGGAGGAACACTAATTCTGAAGTTATTGATGCAATTGTGTGCCTCAGCTTCATAGCTACAGGAAGAGGATCAAAAATTCAAGAAGAAGAAGCCTTTTCTTCTGCTAAAACTGGCTATCACTGAAAGAGCCCCCAGAATTTCCAAAGTAGCTTGATGGAGCTCATGTGTCCTCTATGTCTGTTACAAACAAATATAACCTTGATATCTTTTATCCCAGGAGTGAAATGTTCATATTCACTGCCACCAACACATATCTAAAATAAAATGTAAGACGATACAAATAGCAAAAATAAACTATGAGTAGTCTCTTAGTCTATTTGAACTGCCATAGCAAAATACCACAGACCGGTGGATTATAAAACAGAAACTTATTTTCTTGCAGTTCTGGAAACTAGAAGTCTCAGCCCAGGGTGCCAGCATGGTTGGGTTCCCATGGGAACTCTCTTCCTGACTTGTAGATGGCTGTCATTTCTCTGTGTCTTCACCTGGCAAAAGAGAGAATAAGAAAGCTCTCTGATGTTTCTGCTTATCAGGTAACTAATCTCGTCATGAAGGTCCCATTGTCATGACTTTAGTAAATCTAATTATCTCCAAAAGGCCCCATTTCCAAATCCCATCGCAATGGAGGTTAGGGATTCAACATACACATTTCTTTCCAGGGTGCGGGGAACAATTCAGTCCATAACACTTGGGAATCAAGACTCTTAAACCATCAAATCCCAATGTCTTATGGAAAGGAATATAGTGATTTTGAGTGGATTATTAGATTTGAAAAAATACCATGCCTATTTTCATTCCATCGGTACCTGGACTCCATTCATCAAAAGGTCATTGTAACATTCTAGAAGGCCAAATGCTACTGATAGTTGGGACACAGTAAAAGCAGTAAAATCCATGCTCATCCGCCCACTGCTTCTCTTTTCTCACTGTAAATTCAGTGCTTTATTCTCATGAAGAAATTTTTTTTTTTTTTTTGAGACAGAGTCTCACTTTTGTTGCCCGGGCTAGAGTGAGTGCCATGACGTCAGCCTAGCTCACAGCAACCTCAAACTCCTGGGCTCAAGCGACCCTCCTGTCTCAGCCTCCCGCGTAGCTGGGACTACAGGCATGCGCCACCATGCTTGGCTAATTTTTTTTTCTATATATTTTTAGTTGTCCGATTAATTTCTTTCTATTTTTAGTAGAGATGGGGTCTCGCTCTTGCTCAGGCTAGTTTCGAACTCCTGAGCTCAAACAATCCGCCCGCCTCAGCCTCCCAGAGTGCTAGGATTACAGGCGTGAGCCACCACGCCCAGCCTGAAGAAGATTTTAATGCTGTAGTTTTCAACCTCCAGCTGGTGTCAGCTTAGCAAGCAGAACTATCTGTAAAGCAGGCCAAAATGTTGTCTTCCTCAGTTAACTTTTCATAGCAAAGTCACTATGGGGCCATGGTAGTGGGCAAAGTAGTGAAGGACAAAGTAACAAGGGTAGTTTCTCTGGGAGTATGATCCACATTAGCTTGGGCAACTTACTTGTGCTTTCAGGACAAACATAAGAACAGTCTTCTCCATAGAATTTTCACTGATGGTACAGGAATGTTGTTCACTCTTTTATGATTTGGTGGATTGGATAATGCCCATTCATTGGCCAGCTCAATTTGCATCTTTGCTCTTAGGCCAATGGTGTTTAGCCTTCCCTACAGCCCGGAAGGGATTTTCTCCAAACCCTAAGGGCCTGCAGTGTAATTCTCTTTGAGGGTTTGCAACACATTGTATGCCCATTCTAATGTGCTACGGGAATTTTGAGTGTCATTGGCTCTGCCAAGTCGTATGTGGCAGAACGATATTCATTCACTACAGTTTGGACCAGCTCTTAGAGCCAATGTGAAGTTTGGATTTCCAAATCAAAATCGTGTAGCTTTAGAAGTTCATTGCAAAAAGAGAACATATTAGATTTGTCATGTGTTACCCCCTGAGTCAAAGGAGGTCAAATGAATCCTGTGTCCTTTGTTTTAGTCCTAAAGAATGCAATAACTTTGTCTCTCACAATAGGAAATCCTATTGAACCAGGTCAGAAGCACCAACAATGCTAAAACGGAAAACTGGAAAACTTCTGACATTTTATAGTTTTTTTTCTTTTCCCGTAAATAACATGTTTCTTGCCAAATGTTGTAGTGTATCAATTATGTCTACCTCACCATATCTTATTGGCTTATAGACATCAATGTTGTGGACCAGCATAACGTCTTTTGAGATATTGAGTTAGTCTAGAATCCTACAAACTAAACTATGAGAGAAAACTGTAAAGGGAAAAGAGACAATAGAGGTTTAGTGCTGTCATTACAAGTTGAAAGCCAAATACTGCTGGTATTTTCTACTCACTGGTAGAGAGCAAAATCTTTTGGCAGTTTGATAGCTTCATAGTAGGTGCCAGGGGCAATGCTAATTGCTCCTATAAAGAGACTACATCTGGAACAGCAATTGGAGTTATCATCAGATTTTATGTGCTTTGTTTCCCATTTCTGCCATGTTTCATCTGTACAGGCCAAACAGACACTTCAAACAGAGTTGTGATAGGAATATTTCCTCAGGAATGCAGTAGTGCATTTATTGCTCTTTTTTTCATGGGGAGACTCAGGTTTCAGGGTTAATCCTTGGCTCCTCTTAAACCACTGAATCCACTGTGAAAATGATTCATGCCAAAACTTGCAGTTGACTACAAGCCCTACTATTTTTATTTTTTTTCCAGAATAGTATAGGGGTACAAATGTTTCATTACATGGATTGCTTTTGTACTGCTTGAAACAAAGTTATAAGTGTGTATCCATACCTGGATAGTGTATGTTGTACCCGTTAGGTATAATATCACCCATCCACCCTCCCCCCCACCACCTGCTTGATTTCCGTTGAGTTTTACTTCCATCAGTGGACATGAGTGCCGATTAGTTACTTCCAATTTAATAGTGAGTACACGTGGTGTTTGTTTTACTATTCTTGTGATACTTCACTAAGGAAAATGGTTTCCCAGTTCCATCTAGATTGTTACAAAAGGTATTAGTTCATTTTTTATGGTTGAATAGAACTCCATGGTATTCATATACCACATTTTATTAATCCACTCATGAATTGATGGGCACTTGGGTCAATTTGACATCTTTGTAATTGTGAATTGTGCTGCAATAAACATTCTCTTGCAAGTGTCTTTTTGATAAAATGATGTATTTTGTTTTCTTTTCCTTTGGGTAAATACACAGTAGTAGGATTGCTGGATCAAATGGTAGTTCTACTTTTAGTTCTTTGAGGAAGCCCTACTTTTGATAGTACACAATGGCTTATGAATTCCAAAAGACAAGCATAAAGTCAGAGCTAGTGACAAGTTACACCTGTAAATTATACCAAAAAATGTCTAGTATATCACATTAGTTTAGTGTGGGCCACCTCTAACTCTAAGACAGGGTTTTAGTCAAGCAACTGAACCAAATGCTGCAATCACTGCTGGTTGCTCTAGGTAGCATGTTACCTTCAGAATTTCAAGTAAATATAGTCATATTGATTAAATTGCCCCACACTATTATTTTTTTCCCTGCCTGGCACATTTAGAAACCATTCCCACATACATTGCTCAGGTTTTTTGCCAATATAAATGGTGAAAATTTTGTAATATTTGTGGGGTGTGTGTTTGTGTGCATGTATTTTTATCTTGATCTTATTTTTACTTGTCCCCTGGGACAAACTGTTATTAGACTCTACTTTTTGGCCTAGAGGCTATGAGGTAGTAGGTGTGTAGGAAGTATAAGAATTGACACTTCTGTCCAAAGCAATTATCTGAAGTGAGTAATTAAAAGGTCTTCACCATGACAGGAACAGCCCTCAAAGGATAAAGAAAATTCATATCCAGATAAATCCACCTAAATGACTCCATTTCAATTTTCAAGCCCCATTCTTTCCCAACCAAGTCAGCTTTTGCATGATAGACTAACAAATTCATGAATTTGATTATATTTTAATTCAGTAACTCACAGGATAAAACAGCATTTGATTGCTGGCTTTATTAGCCCTGGCGCTACTGGAAATTTTAGATATAGACATAGACACAGATATAAATATACAGATACGAAGTTTGCCTTGAGCCGTGATTGAAAGCCTGATACTAGTAATTGTTTTTCTTTTAACCTTTCCAGTGTTGTCAGAAGCAGCCAGCTGACCTCCCAATTTTATGTTTTCCATTCTCAACATAATAGTCTAATGTAGCAGTCACTCTATTTACTAAAGCATGGCTACCTCAATACTTTTTTGCCACTGCTTTTTGTGGACTGTATAATTGTCACCATCTGGTTGTAACTGCCAGGTCACTTCAAATCTGAGCAGGCTAGGTAACGAAACCCAGGTTTCCATACTTGAGCATCTGTTTTCTGCATCTACTTCTGACATTAGCCAAGACAAGCACTACAAGAAACAGAAGACAGTCTACACAGTTTTAAAAAGGTACTTCCAAAAATTATAAGCACTGAAGAAGCAGGATTTTGGATATCAAAAATAAATAATTACCAGTTAAGTACCATAGCACTTTCTTGCTGCCACTGAGAATTGGAGTCATGACTTTAAGCATACACCCCTGAAGATGAAATTCAAAGAAAGAAAAAAAAAAAAGCGACGGAATCAAGAAGCTACCACTGCTGATTTAGCAGCCGCCTTTCAAACACATTGGAAGCTAAATGAAGAGTCCTGACTGGTGGCTACTACAAATTCTTATAAGTCTACAACCGCCCCCCGCCCATAGGATATTTTTGATTTTTCCTGAATTCCAATATTTAGCAAAACATTTTTGCCTACATGTTGTGTATTAGGAATTGTGTGAGACAATGGAAAAACAGTAGAGAGGTTTTCTCTAATCGTATTATCTAAGGTAGACCCCCTTTCCCTTCAAAACATACAGCTGTTAATTAACATAAATAAGCATGTGTGAAATTTGAAAACCTATATTTCAACTAGCAAAACCTAATGCAAAAAACTTTCATATTTACTCCAAACCAGACAGTATTTTGAATGAATTGCAAACAATATCTCTTATTCACTTCTCACAGGTGGAAGACAAAGTGAAGCAGAGGCTCTCATTACCCCTTTAGTGCAATTGCAGGAGACAGGCTTAAAGAGAAGGAAGCACTTGTCCAAGAGTGCACTATCCAGAAGGATAATATAACTGTTTTATTGCCTTCATCACACTTACCACTATCTGAAAATATCTATATTTCATTCATTTATTGTCTTTCACTTTCTGAGAAGATGTAAATTCTGTTAGATATTAATAAAGAATGTTATGGCCTGGTTGCACCATTTTTTTTTTTGAGGTTGAGAAAGGCTCCTGCCCAATAAATATAAGTTGCATGAATAAACAGAATAGGGAGAGTCTTTCGCTTAAGGAATTTAGAGAATGGATTCCAAAATTTGAATATAATCATAGAAATTTTTGTACATCATAATGGAATCCTTACCTGTATTTATCTCTAAGAAATAATTCAAGGAGTAATAAAATGATGAGTATTTATTTGGAAATCTGCAAATTGCAAAAAATTGTGTGTTTTGAAATAATAGTTAATGTGTAATTATTGGGAAAAATTTGTATTTATTTTACTAGAATCTATTTTTAACATAAAGATGATCATAAAATTCTTCCCAAATTAATTTTTCCTCAGGTAATTAACATTTTTGCTCAGTTTTATTTTGCTCAAGACCACTATTGAAATAATCTGGTACTTGTTAATATTTTCACCTGATTGGGGCTCACTCAATGATCCTAATCTTAATCATTTTAGTATTTCAAGTATGTGAAGTTAATGTGCATCCAAAGAGGGGAATAATTTTATTTTTTCATTTTTTGAGTTTTTAGACAATCAACCTGCCAATAAGCCATCATTATACAACACTCCCAATATTATTACTCTAATGTGTGTTAAATATTATAATTGTGAATTATATTATATTAAGTTATAATTGTTTCTAACACATTATACTTATATTTGAATAGTGCAAACTATGAGAATTTTAGTCACATAATTTTAGTCACATAGTTTTCCTCTCACACACATACAGGATGCTGAAGTAAAAAAATAAGAATTTTTTCTACATTTAACTATTTTTGTGAAATTTTGTCATGTTAAGTTAAACAGAAGCTCCTTATTGCAAAATAAAAATATAAGCCAAAAACTTATAATAAATGCATGTTTGATTTTGTAATATCTTATGCTTATATTAAAATAATCATGTGGTAATTTTCTATTAATCTATTAGTATGGTATATTACCATTTCATATAAAAATATAAATGTGTCATTTTATATAAAATATATGCACATATATTTGCATAGTTATTTATTATCCTCTATTATTTCTATATTTATATGTAGTTACATGTATTATTGCATATTATTTATTTATATATTTGTATTATTGATATATTTACTAAATTTAAATATATTTACATGTATCAATTTATTTAATCATCTGCATATGGTATATGTTTGTAATTTTGTATGTGTGCAAATATATGTGATACACTTGCATACATTTATATGTAAATATAGTGAC
>RJWJ010039186.1:0-14586 GCA_004363605.1 Indri indri | reverse complement strand
TATTTCAGACATTATATTTCCAGCTCCAGAAGTTACATTGGTTCTCTTTTATGTCTTCTGTTTCTCTCCTCACTATGTTTTCCTCTTAAAATCTTGAACAGATTTATAATAGCTGATTTAAAGTCTTGTCAACTAATTTGATCATCTTTGTCATTTCTGGATCTGTTTCATTGATTTTTTGTTGTTGTTGTTAGAGGTTATATTTTCCTGCTTCTTTGCATCTCTGTAAGTGAGGTTTTTTTACAGCTTTACTGAGATATAATTTACATATCATACAAGTCACCAATTTAAAGTGTATACTCTAATGACTTTTAGTATATTCACAGAGTTGTACATCTACTACCACGATCAATTGTACAATATTTTCATTACCCCTAAAAGAAGCCCCCCTTCCCTTAGCCCTCATTCCCAAATCCCTCCATTCCTCCTCCCCCCAGCCCTAGGCAACCACTAATCTACTTTCTGTCTTTATAGATTTGCCTGTTCTGTAGATTTTATATAAATGGAATCATACGTGATCCTTTGTGACTCGGCATCATGTTTTCAAGGTCTGTCCATATTGTAGTATGGATCAGTTCTTCATTTCTTTGTGTTGCCAAATATTAATAACATTACAGTGTATGGAAATGGTAAGTTTTGATTGGCTATTGAATACTGTGATTTGTGCTGTTCTCCCTGCATCCATCGCAACTTTATGAGGCAGATATGACTTCCCCTACTTCACAGATGAGGAAAGTGAGGCTCCGACAGTGGCCCACACAGTGGGTGGGACTCCTAGGAAGCTGGCATGAAGGAGGAAACATGGCCGTGTCCCAAGAAGAGACACAGCCAAGCTGTGGAAAAGACCACAGGGGAGAGACATGGACTGCCCTGAAAAGTAAGCTACTCTGACGAGGGAGGTACAACCATGCTTTGAAAAATCTAGTCTGAGGGAGGCACGGGCCCTGCCCTGAGAAGCCCCAGTCAGAGGAGGAAGCTGTGACCCTTCCTTGCTAGCTGGGACCTGAGGGAAGATGTGGCCCCACTTAGAAGAATCTCTGTTGGTCAGGCTGTCCCTGGCCTGTGGAGGTCAGCAGACAGTGGCCTGGGTCCTGAGGCACCTTCAGCTCTGGGGAGGGCCACACAGGGCACAAGCCTGCATCTGCCAGCAGGAAGCCCAGGCAGTGCCTGATGGGACGCCAGACACAGGGCCAGGACATAAAGCTGGTACTCAGAGCTGTCCGATGACGGTGAGAGCTCCAGCCAGCAGGTGTTCGCTCAGATCAAGTGTAGAGCCAGGCCACTGCCCCCCGCACGGCATCCCTCTCTCCCTGTAGCTGGGCCTCATCTTCCCCTAGGGGCTCAGCTGCACTCCAGGCTCAAGAAGCAGTGGGGCCCATGCAGGGATGAGGGGAATTTAAGCAGTTCCAGACCATCCATCTGGGGCTCAGCCTCAAGTTCCCCTGGCTCCGGGTCTGACTGCATTTTTGATGTCTGAGTGCTGGCCTCATTCCCACAGGGCAGGCCTCACCCTGTACCCTGATTCTGGGACCTGGGCCTTATATGACAGACCTGAGTTCCTGTCTCGCCTCTGCCCACCCCCCTAATCACCCCTCCCTGGCCTTGCATCTGGCCCTGAGCTCCCTGGACCGCCCACCCACACCTGCTGGACTCAGAGTGTCCTGCGCGAACACCCTGCCATCTCTCGGGGGCCATCCTCCAGGCTGACACCTGCCCATGGGACCCTCTGCTCTCCCTCTCAACTACTCCCTTCCAGCCTCAGCCACTCGGCCACCCCCAGCTAGACCCTACCCAGGCCTGCCGGCCCCCAAGCTGCCCCCCTAACTCCAGTTCACAGGCTCGCATGCAGCTAAGTGGCCCTGGTGGGGTCTGTGGTCCAGATCACAGCAAGACAATCGCAGCATGGACGCACGACGTCTCTCTAAGGCCGCCTTTCGTTCTCGGCTCTAATCAAGTACTGCGTTTGGCTGCAGCTTGGGAGGATGACATGTGAGGCAGGGCTGCAGGGGGCGTTGGCCTCTGTGGTTGGGGCTTGGAATCTGGTGTAGCCGGCCCCTCAGATTCCCACCACCGCTTCATCACAGCCTGACGCACACCAGCAGTCCTGCCTCTGTCTCTCTCTCTCACAAACACACACACACACACACACACACACACACTCATGCCTGGCTTAGTCTGGGCTTCCCAGAAGCAGAGCCTGAGTCAGGGGTTAGGTACACGTGATTTCTTGAGGGAGGACAGCAGCATTGGCCACAGAGAAAGTCTGTCCTTGGCCTTGACCATAGGGAAGGCTCTGGAGCGTACGCTCCACCACGGTGTTGGCCCCCCCAGGAGGCAAGGAGGCCCCATTTCAGTCTGTCATTAACTGTCGGCCACTCAATTTCCCGGCTGACTGGCTCCCGTCTGAGGGCCTGCGTGCACAGCCCAGCAAAGGGCATCTGTCTGTCTGTCTCTCTCTCTCTCTCTCTCTCTCTCTCAGCCTGAGAGCAAGTGCAGCCCAGGATGCAGGCATGGGGGCTGACTCCCAGGGGGAGTCAACCCTCAACCAGGGGGATGGGAGCCACTGGAAAATGCCCGTGTCCTGTCCCTGGGGCAGACCAAACTGGGCAAACTTCTGCCCACTTCTCAGAGGTTCCGTGGAATGGAGCCCCTCGATGCAGGATGCAGACCGGGCAGCACCTTGGATGACCTTTGTGTTGTCCCTGTTCCTCCTCCTGTCTCTTGGAATCATCTCCCAGACACACACCCGTGCTCAGGCGCTGCGTTGAGAGGGACCCGGACCGAAGCGCCCGGTGCAGTGGTTTGCACCCCGAGGGCGATGGGGAGCAACGTGGAAAGGCCTTTGTGCCGGCTCAAGCCTCCTCCACCCAGTTCTCACTCGAGAACAGCCCGGGGCGCTGGGAAGGACAGCTGGAGGGAGTGAGAAGTGGGGACTGTCACAGTGGTCTGCGAGGGGCGTCGGCTGGAGGGTGTGGGGGCAGGAAAAGGACAGTAGTCGCCGAGATAGGGAGAGAGATAGGATGCAGGGCTGGTGGGACGGGGCAGGGAGGGAAGCTGGTTCAAGAGCGGCAGGGGGGTCCGGTCAGCCCAGGGCCTCTCCTCCTAAAGAAGCGATGACGCTGTGAAACATCTGGAATGCGCACATCAGCAGAGACACACATTAGCAGCCGCCCTGGGCTGCGGTGGTGCTGGTGGAGAGATTGTAGTTGGGGGCTGAGGGGTAATAGCTAAAGGGTAATAGCTAAGGGGTGATGCAAATGTTCTAAAATGGTGGAATTGATTGCACAAGTCTGTGAATACACTAAAAACCACTCAATTATACACTTTAAATGGAGGAATTGTGTGGTGTGTGAATTATATCACAACAAAGCTGTTCTGTTAATAAAAGCGATGAGTACAGAGTTGTGCAAGGGACGTGGGGTTGGCCGTGGGAGGGAACTTTGCTGACTCATGGAAGGTGGGATGCATCTCAAAAGTCCCGTTACTCAACCACCTATTTACCAGTGGAGCCGGGCCTGGTTCTTGCCCACGGGACGGGGTGAGTCAGGGGCTTGATTGAACACGGGTCCCTGGACTCACGGCCGGGCGCTCCGTCCACCACCTCCCGCTGTCCTGCCTGCGGTTGCCCCCTTCCCGGCCACCCCACCTATGGCATTGCCTTCGCTTTGGCCACGGCGTGCTGAGAGGTGGGTGACAGGTTGGATCCAAGACCTTTCTGCATTCCGCCCCCACCCCGTGCTGCCTGGTGAGTCTGCCTGGCCCCCCAGGGGTCTTCCAGCTGCCAAGGCGGTGACCTGGGTGGACCCAGCTTGGATGGAGGGACGAGACGTTTGGTTCTTTGAGCTGGAAGGGTCAGGAAATTGAGCCTGACACCTGGCAAGGCCCACAGCCCGGGCAGCAAGTTGGGGAGGCCGGGCCACACTCCCTGCCAGGCTTCCCCGGGCCAGCCCCTCAAGGGGGTCCTGGCAGCGGCCAGAGGCGGGCGCACCCGGGGGGCTGCGGGTGGCAGGCCGCCCGTGGGCGATGGAAAAGCTCAAGCATTGATTGTGGTGGGCCTGACATCATTGTGTGTGTTGATGTCAACAATAGGAAGGAATTCGTGAGCTTCTGCTAGAGACGCTGGGATTCCCAGTGACCGCCTTGGAACACACGCTGGGCCACTTCTGGAGCCTTCTTGCCACCACTGCCCCACCCTTGCTGCCAGCAAGCCCCCCAATCCCCTCTGCTGCAGACGCTGCCACCAACCCTGTCCTGCCCACTCCTGACAGCTCTCTCCAGGCCAACACCGAGCCTGGCGCTGCTGCCTGACGTGCCCTTCCACCTCCCCGCGTCATTCCCCGCAGACCCTCTGCCCGGCCCGCCGCCCCTCCTTGGCACCCCCAGCGGCTTGCGGCTGCTCTGCATCCACCTAGGAAGGCCTTTGCTGTCTGCCAGGCTGTGGCCAGGGCCCTGCTCCTTCCTGGAGTGGACAGGCCTGTCCCCAGGTGCCGGGCCTGCCCGCCGGCTTGGGAACCCCCCACCTGTCAGCTGCCGAGTCCCGCCTGCTGCCTCCCTCACGTTAGCTCACGGCTGGGCCCCCACCCCCCACCCATTGTCTTGTCTGAGGCCACAAGCTCGGCAGGACCCTGGCTGGTCAGAGGAGGCCGCCAAGGCTGACACAAAGAGGCCCACATGCAGGGGAGCGTCCACGTCCATGTTCACGGGGCCCTGGGGCGAGAGTTGCTCTCAGCAACTCGCTCCTGGTTGTCGCTGCTCCCACTGTGCCTGAGGCTTCCAGTTTCACCGTCCACAGCAGTGTCCCCATCCCCACCGCCACCACCACCGCCAGCATCTCCACTGTCCCTGTCATCTCCTCCCTCCTCACCTCCGTCCCCTATCCTTAGCTCCACCACCTCCGCCATCTCTGCCATCCTCACCACCATCACTACCCAGCTCCAGGTGGGGTCCCTGGCGTCACTCAGTGTTTCTTAACAACAGGCACGGGTTGGGTGGGAAGGGGACCCTGGGTGGCAGGTGTGGCCAGGCTGCAGATCCTGGCTGTGTGTGGCTTGTGTCTGCCCACCTGCTGGGATGCATCCCCTGGGTGTCGATGGTGGCCGATGGCGGACATCTGTGCTGACCGGTGTGGCACCCACGGCCAATGCCTGGGAATCCCTGTGCAGCTCAAGGTCAGGGCCACCTGCTTCGTGGGCTCTGGGGCTCAGGAGCCTTGTCCTCTTCACATCAGGGCTCAAAGAAATCAGGAGATCTTGGGTGGGGGGAGCTGGAAGTAGGATTCAGTGCTCCAGCCGTGCTGTGGACCCAGTGTGGCCTCTGAAAGTCACTGCCTCTCTCTGGTCCTCCCTTCTCACAGAGCGAGTCCACCGGCTCGCTCCTCTGAGGGAGGACAGCACAGTGGGGCCATCTCAGACCACCTGGGCGCGTCTCCGGCCTCCACCTCTCAGCAGGGCCGAGACCTTGAGGAAGTCACTCACTGTTTCTGCTAAGCCTCAGTTTCCCCATCTGTCAACAAGGGATAAAAATAGACTCTACCACTTAGAACCTCTACGAGGATCACCTAAGCTCAGCCACGTGCAGCACTTAGTTTAAATTCTCCCCTGTGGGCCGGGCATGCAGGGGTGGTGCAGACCCACTTTACAGAGGGGGCTGGGGTCAGGGTGGGCTGGGGTCAGGGGCAGAATTGCTTGAGAATGTCATCCCTTCCGAAATGACAGAGCAGGGGTTTGGGGGCAGGCCACGAGCCTCCTGGGTGCTTTTCTAAGCTCCTGTTGACTTGGGACTGTATGCCCAGACTACAAGAGGCACAGAGGGACACTGAGGCCCAGCACCTGCCTGGCAGCGGGACTCAAGGAGCTCACCGGCAGGGGACTGGGAAGGGTGGGGGCGGGTGCATGTTAGGGAAGCAGGAGGGCTTGGAAAACCAGAGAAGAGGAAGAGAGGCATCCAAGAAGGAATCTGGCTGGAGACCTGGGTGGGCATGGCGTCGGGGGTCAAACAGGGTGGACACCTGGCTGGCAGGGAAGAAGGATCCTGGATCCTGCATGTCAGGCCCTGAAAGGGCCCTTGGAGCCACCAGCTCATCCACGACCAGAGGCAGCACCAGGGCCCCTCCCACCTGCCGCCCCGGGCTGGCCTCGTCTTCCTCACCATCAGCAAATGTCCAGTGTTCATGGCGACTGGTCGGCCAGGACAGCCTGAGTCCTGGGCTTTGCTCCCTTCTTGTCCTTGTCCTGGGCCCCAGGGTCCGGGAGCCCTTCTCCAGAGGAGGCCTTTGGGAGACAATGGCCAAAAGAGAGATGAAACGACGTTAGGGTTCTTGGCAATAGTCTGCCAGTGGAGCCGCCTTCCTGGGCCACGACCACGCTGGGGTGCTGCCCTAGATCCCAGGCACTGGGCCAAGTTGTCATCTTCATGTCACAGTGGAGAAACTGAGGCTCAGAGAGGTTTGGCAACTCGTCCAAGGTGCACAGCGAGAGCAGAGCTGGGGCTGGACTCAAGCGAGGCCTGTCTGACACCTGTGAGACACACACTGGCGCTCCCGTCCCCGCCCACTCGACTGGGGCTGCGGGGGAGGCAGTGCTCTAGATGGAGACCTGGGAGGAGACGGAAAACAAGATGAGCAGCTGCTGCCAGGGCCAGCGCCTGCGGCCAGGGCTCCCTGCCACCCCGGCCCAGCCTGCTCCTGCCAGGGCCCACGGCCTGCTGCAGCGTGGGCAGCTGGAACGCCCAGGCTCCTCGGGCCACCGCACTGTCTCCCACTGCTCTGGCACGGCCCGGAGGCTCAGGGCACCATCCACAAGCAGCCCCGAGCCTGCACCAGCCATGGGGCCTGAGGGCTCCTCCGTGGACACGCACAGCCCCGCTGAGCAGGGGGTTCGAGGCCCGGAGACCTACCTCTGGCTGAGGTTGGGCTCAGGCCTGGCATCTGGACTCTCTTCCCTGCTGCCCACTTCCCGCCTGGGGCAGAGGGGAGCCAGGTAGGAGCTGAGCTGCGAGAGGGGGCCCGGGCCTGGCAGTAACTGGGTATTTTAGGAGGGGCTTTCCAGGCAAGAGGAGGAAAGTCGAGGCCCACATACCAACCATCTCCCGCCAGGTGCCCCTGAGTCACAGCCCCTCTGTACACACACAACCCACCCACACCCCGTTCCTCTGGGTGTCTCATCTCGGCCACGGCGAACCTGCCAGCCTCTCCAGAGCCCTGCAGCCCCCCAGGTCCCTCCCTGTCCCCTGCCTCTCAGATCCACTCTGTGACGAAATTTGGTCCACCATTTTGTGCAAGGCGTGTGCTCACTCATGTTCTCTCTGCGGCCCTGCAGTGCCGCTGGAGCACAGAACGCTCTCTGCCTTTCCGGGATCATCGCGCCAGCCTCTGCCAGACCCCGCTGCCCCCGGGCTCGCCCTGCAGTCCAGTCCCGTCGGCAGTCAGGGTGGGCTTGCAAGAGTGGCACGTCTGACCGTGTCCCCAGAGCCTGAACCCCTTGCCTGGCTCCCTGTTGACTGCAGAGAAAGTCCCAGCTCCTTAGCGAGGTGGTCAAAGTCCCCGGCGTCCTGGCCCCTAAAGCACTTGTGCTCTCCAGGCCTCGTCCTTTGTGTACCTCTCCTGCCTGCCGGGTGAAACCCTGGTGGCCCCTGGAAAGTCCGGCCTGTCCGGCAGCACCTCCTCGGCCCAGACGTGGAATAGCCTTCCCTCAAGAGTTGCCTAAAACACCCCCTGTCCATGAAGTGTCCCCACTGACTTCCCACCTCTGGCCTGGGGGAGCTGCCCGCCCCTCCTGGCTGCCCCACTTGCCACTGTGCACCCGTGTGACACACTGTTATACCTGGGGACACCCCCAACTTGGAAGCTCCCAGAGGCAGGAATCAATCTGTTTCCCTCTCCCTGTGGCCCCTGTGTCCGGTACAGGTCTGACCCAGAAGAGAGGCCCAGGGGACACATTCATTCATTCATTCATCCAGTCAATGCCATTGAGGAGGCCCTCGAAGATCGGGTGCATCCTCGAGTGGGACAGCCATGCTCAAAATCACCAGGTTTGTGGGCAGGCGACAGGACCCAGGAGGTGAGGAAAGGCTGGGGTCATTGGCGTCTGGTGGGCCGACCTGGCCTCTACCCCCGCGAGGCCTGTTCTGAGGCAGCCCAGGGCATGGGACGGCCTGGGCTTGAATTTAAGCTCTACCACTTCCTAGCTGTGTGTTGTGGGCAAGCTACTTACCCTCTCTGAGCCCCTGTTTCCTTGTCTATAAAGCTGGATAATACCGTTTCCCTTACAGTGTCGTAGGCAAGGCTGGTGCCGGTGCAGCACTCGGTGGGTTCCTCTCCACCCATCCTTCTTCCAGGTCGTCTGGTTCAATGTGGGACACTTGAGGCCTATCCTCAAGGAAGCAGCGGTTTGGGACCCCCCCACCCCAGCTTGTGGAAGCCACCCTGGCGTGCCCCTGCCCTGGGGGAAGGGGCTGTCTGAGTTGTGGGCACAGGGCGTCCTACTATCCACAAGCCTCCATGGGCTCCTGCCCTCTGCACTTCTTGGCAAGCTGCAGGCCCAGGCACCAGGCACACCCAGTACTGGCCCACGGCTGCTGGCAGGGCCAACCCTGTCATTGGGCCTGGCCCTGTGCCTGGCATCCCTCTGGCACTGCCGGGGCACAGGCTTCCTGCAGGCGGATGCGGGCTTGTGCCAGTGCTGGCTGGCCCTCCCCGGAGCTGCGGGGGCCGAGGGGCCAGGCCCACGCCTGCTGACCCTCCCAGGGAGGCCTGATGAAGGGGACCACATTCGCCAGGCCATGGCTCCTGGGGTAGAGTCCCTGCACCCCACCCGTGACTGGGGCTTCTCAAGGCAGGGTCTTGTGCCACACCCAGCCCATCCCTCAGCCCAGATGTTCTGGGCCGAGGCTGTCTCCCCTCTAAGACCCTCCTCAGAGCACGGTGGTCTTTTTCCCTCCAACTCCCTTTTCAGGGCAGGTCCATGTCTCCTGCTCAGTCTAGGGGAAAGAGTACAGGAACATTCCAGAAGGAAGTGGCCTGAGAAGCACCTAGTGGTGGGGGACGCATGAGGAATTCAAGGCCCTACAAGGTGTTCCATGGGTGGGTGTCAAGTGGTGGAGGAGAGAAACTCTCAGAGGCGGAGTGAGAGGCCGGATGGGCCTCGGCCCTGAAGCTTATGGGAGGCAGGGAAGGGGGCAGGGAAGTCAGATGGGCATGTCCTGCTGGTCCTTCAGGCTGTCGTGCAGGAGTGGCCCGGCAGACAAGATGGCAGGCTCAGGGCCAGTGGAGAGCTGGCTGCTGCAGGGCCTGGAATGCCCAGTGGTGGCAACCACCGGAGTAAGCAGGGGCCACCCGGCAGGGAAGAACTGACTGGGCGTGGCAGAGGGGCAAGGACGGGGCGTGAGCCCAGCGACCTGGTTTCCGGTCCAGGCAACTGAGACGGGGTCCAGGGGAGAAGCTGGTAGGAGAGACGACGGCAGCTGTCTGGGGCCTGTACCCACGAGGTGCCTGTGGGCCGTGCAGGTGAGATGTCCAGATGCAGCTCCGAGGGTAGGTTTGCCCCAGAGGTAGATTTTGGGGGTCGCCCGGGGAGGGGCAGATGCTGAGGCTGAGTTGGGGGCACAGGGAGCAGGCGTGGAGGGACAGTGTCCACGCTTGGAAGGTGTGCTCAGAAACCCCGAGACGCTCGGAAGACCCTGTGGGCTCCCAGGTCCCACCGGGCCCAGCCTAAGGCCTCCCTCTCCACCCTCCTGCCCTTCACCTCACGCGCCTCTGGAATTTTCCAGGTGGAAGTTCTCCTCAAAGGCCCTCTCGGGTTCTGCCTGCTCAAGGCATCCTGCCTTTGGGCCCCCACCTCCAATCCCCAGCAGGCCTGGAGGGAGCCCCCTGCAGCGCCGGGCCCTCCTCCTCGAGGGGTAGAGGCCAAGGAAGGATACGGGCCTCCGGTGACCCCTGTTCACCTCTCCCTGCTCCCCACCAGTTCCAGACACACTCGCGATTTATCTTTCTCTGTTGTTTATTGTGTGCGGGCCAGGCCTCCCAGCCAACTCAGAGCTGGACGGGCCAGCCGCGGCCCGAGACGTCCGTCCCAGCCAAGCCCAGAGCAGCCCCCCGCCTGCGTCCCCTCAGCTGCCCTGAGCCAAGCAGGCCCTGAGTGCTGGCCTGGCCGTGCACGCTCTTTATGGAGCCCCAGGGCCCGTTGCCCCTGTTGTCTGCCTGTGTTTACAGCCTCGCGATTTTATTCCGGTGACGCCCCAGTCTGGACGAGGCCTGCTGGATGCCACCCTGCTTAGGCCTCTCAGCGCTGCCCTGGGCTCCTCATCCGTCATTTCACCCAGCCTTGCCCATGGCGGCGGAGGGCTCCTCACCCAGGAGGAGCAGGGAGAGCGCGGTGGGGGAGCTGGTGGGGAGCCTGTGCTCTTTCTGCTGCATTCTGAATGTGTGTGTGCGTGTGCATGTATGCACAAGTGTGTGTATGTACGTGTCTGTATGTATGTTTGCATGTGTGTGCATGGGTGTTTGTGTATGCATGTCTGTGCATGCACACATGTTTTATGTGTGTGCATATCTACAATGCATACATGTTTTGTGTGTGCATGTATGTTTGTGTGTGTGCATGTGCGTGTATTAGGGTTTGGGGGAGGCTCACCCCTAACCCCCACCCTAGAGCCTGCTGATGAGATCCAACTTGGACAGCTGAGGACACAAGTGTCCACAGCCCAGGTCAGGCCTCCAGGCTTGCTTCCCGCTGCACAGGCGTGTGACCTTAGCAAAGTCTTTCACCTCTCTGGGTCTTGGTTTCCCCTTGGGTAAAATCTGGCCTCGCGCCATGCCTTTAGGCAGTGAGGGCTGTGCTGGGCTCTGGCTGCACACCCACAGCCTGTCTGTCCCTCCGTCCTCCCTCCCTCAGCTGCAGTTGTTAATCTTCAGGGGGCGCTTCGCTGAAAAACACCCCTGTAGACATACACGCAAGATTCGGTAAGTTCCCCAAAGTCCCTCCACAACTCTTCTGGCTAAGAACTTTCTTTATGGAGCTCAACAGAAAGATCCCCAGGAGGATTTGTGTAGCAAACATGGTGGGGGTAACACCCACCGCGGTGTCCCTAGTGGCGATGGAGAGACCCAGGGCTGCCACTCAAGCCCACCTTCTCCGTCCTCCAGGAAACAAAGTCATGGGCAGTTCTTAGGCAGCCTGAAGCCATGTACAACCCCAGCCACGGCAGGTGACCTGAGCTCACACCTTGACCCTGGATGGTTTGATGAAAAAGAAGGATGTCCCTTCTCCCTGTTAGAAGTTAGGGGCTGGAGTGCTCCTGTTGCTGTGCGGTCCCTGGCTAAGGACTCCACAGTCCGAGGGGATTGTTACTCTCAGGGCCAAGGAGAGGGGACCCTGAACAGGACAACACCTCTGGCCCACGGTGGGCGTGCAAGGTGGCAGGGGCCTCGCAGAGCTTGCTCACTCTGCGGTGTGCTGACAGCCAGGCAGTATGCAGAGCGCTCCCCAAGCACACCCTGTCCCTTGGGGCTGGAGTTCTAGAGGCTGGCCGTGGCAGTCAGGTGACTACCTCCTGGGGATCCCCAAAGGCAGGCCCAGAAAATTTGAAAATTCCTTGAAGACATCAATTCGAAGGGCCACCTGCACGGGAAGCAGCTGAATTCCCAGGGCACCCCCGCCCCCACTGAGAACTGCAGGCTCTGTGCTTCCCTTATACCAGGCACGGGACTCCGGAGACTGAGAACCTGCCGGGTGGGGTGGCTGTGGCTGAGACAGGAGAACGGTCACCCCAAGGACACGGAGCCCCCAAGGGGCAGCCATCTCCTGGGTCTCCTGGGCCTGGCTAGCCCATTTCCACTGACCCGAGTGGGCAGTGTGTGCCCCCCGCCCCAGGGACCTTCAGAGCCTGAGAAGCTTCCACCTGCTCCACACCAGCCAAGGACATCTGAGGAGCTGACACCATATCTCGTGGATTGTGCTAGAAAGGGGACAGAGCAGGGAGGCTCCCCAGTGGGTCAGGAGACCCTGGCCCAACGAATCAGCTGACCCTTGGGAGACAGGCCGGAGGGAGGGATGGTTCTGAAGAACCAAGCTCCAGGAGGAGCAGGTGTGCGCAGGTGTGCGTGTGTATGCACGGGACCGAGCTGGGTGCCTTTCACCTTGAAGCCTGCGGGTCTCGGTCCAGAGTCTTAGACCTGGGCCTGTGACTCAGAGGCTGGCCTTGCTCAAGCCGCTGAGCGTGGGGTCGGGGGAGGTCCAGGCCACGCAACTACAGTTGGGAGTCCAAGATCAGGGCCAAGCATGGGCCCCAGCCGGCCCACCCCGTATGCACCCGTGTCCAGCACTGCTCTCGGACTGTCTGCCTTTCAGGGGAAAGAGGACTGGGGCTTGCAGGTCTGGGGGTGCCCATAAAACGCTGGTGAGTGCATGCGTGTTCCTCAAAATAGTCCCGTAACAAGGCACACTGGAGAAAGAGACGGCGTTTAAATCAAAGTCACGGGGCCTGTGCAATTGATTTCCATCTACCATCCTTCCTGTGCACTGGAAACGTCCGCGTCTCGACCAAACCCCCCACCCCGCTCCCCCACAACCTGGCTTCGACCAGACGCTCATAAATCTGTTTCGCTTGTTCCACACGAGCTGCCTGGGAAAAGGCCCCATTTGCCGCGTCTGCTCCTCCGTCCAAATGTTCAATGCCTTCAAGATTTTATGATTTTGGGTTATTGAGTTGGCCTCCTGGGTCCCCTGTGGTAGGCGGCTTTTCGAGAGAGCGGGAGAGGCTTTGCGTGACCTCAGGTTCACCTCTCGCCTGGCTGGAGCAGACAGCATCATATGAAAGCCCTACAGCTGCCGAGGGGCCCTATGGCCTTTCATGGGAGCTCCTGGGGGCGACACAGGCCCTGACCCGGGCTGCCCCCTGAGCCCCAACTCGGGCCCCACACCCCACCCATCCCGAGGTTCTGGGCTCATTTTTCCTCGACTTCCTGGATCGACATTGCCAAACCCTCAGCTTCTGCTTCCCTCGCTGGCCCCAGCTCCTTCTCCCTCCAAGGATCCCCCGAGGGGGACAGCCAGGAGGTCGGGGGAGGGCAGGGGTGAATGCCCAGGGTTGCTCACCCCACAGCCAGGCCTGGCCTCCTCTGTGCCGTGCTTCATGCTGCCACCAAGTCCTGGATAAAGGCCAGGGTGATCTTCAGCTGGCGTGTCCTGGAAAAGTGGGACAGGTTGTTAAATATGTTGATTGACATCCAGAATGCAGGGACACCTGCCCTCGCCCAGAGGGACTGCACGGTCTCGAGGGGGAAGCAGGCAGGAACCTGGAGAATTATAAGCCCAGTGTTCAGTGGTGTTCAGCATGACAGGGGGCTCAGAGGAGGCTCCCAGAGTAGGGGCGGGGAGACAGCTTCCAAATTAATCCCCAAAGGACCCACAAGAAATGCCAAAAGGTTATGGTGACAGAGGGGACAGAGGAGTGGCCTAGGCAGGAGGGACAGCATGAGCAGAGCCCAGAAGCCAGAGAGAGATGTTTGCTGTGTTTGGGAAACAGGCTGTGGCGTCCAGAAAAACAGGGAGATAAAAGCTGGAGACCAGTTGTCTTCTACAGTTCTGGGCTTGGGAGAATGAGGTCTGCCTTGGGGACAGCAGTTTAATCAGGAAAGCAGCATGACAAGATGTGAACTGTGGCAAAACCAGGAGGAGCATTTTGGAGCAAGCAACCCTACCCCACACCATACACCAGAATTAATTCTAAATGGATCACAGACCTACTTGTAGGAGCTAAAACAATAAAATTTCTAGAAGAAAACACGGGGTGGGGGGAATCTTCGTTACCTTGGGTTTGGCAAATACTTCCGAACTATAATACACAAAGCACAAAGAATCAAGGAAAAAAATCAATATATTGGACTTCACCCAAATGAAAAAGTTTAGCTCTTCGAAGATATTATTAAGAAAATGGGCCAGGTGTGGTGGTTCATACCTGTATATCCCAGCACTTTGGGAGGCCAAGGCAGGAGGATCTCTTGAGGCCAGGGCAACGTAGCAAGATCCTGCCTTTACAAAATATTTAAAAATTATCCAGGCTTGGTGGTGCGCACCTGTAGTCCCAGCTACTCAGGGTCACTTGAGCCCAGGAACTGGAGGTTACAGTGAGCTATGACCACGCCACGGCACTCCAGCCTGGGCAGAGCCAGACCCTGTCTCTAAAAAGAATGAACATTTACAGCTCAACGATAAGAAGAAAAATGACCCAATTTAAAAATGGGCAAAACCCAGAACTCTTAAAAGGGGCACAACCACTTTTGAAAGCAGTTTGGTAGTTTCTTAAAATGCTAAACATACACCTACCACATATGACCCAGCCATTCCACTCCTAGGAGTTTCCCAAAAGAAGTGAAAACATCTATCAACACGCTAAAATTATACATGAATATTCATAGCAGTTTTATTTGTAAGAGCTAAACACTGGAAAAAAACCAAATATCCATCAATGGGTGAATGGACAAATTGAGATATAACCATGTAATAAAATACGACTTGGCAATAAAAGAAGAATGAACTATGGCTAAGTGCTACAACATGAATGCATCTCAATATATTCTGAATGGAAAAA
>RJWJ010039185.1:0-14624 GCA_004363605.1 Indri indri | reverse complement strand
CTAGGTTCATACATGTTGTCAAAAATGACAGAATTTCCTTCTTTTTTAAGGCTGAATAGTATTCTGTTGTGTATATTTAGCACATTTTCTTTATCCATCCAGATTGATTCCATATCTTAGCTATTGTGAATACTGTTGCAATAAACATGGGAATACAGATCTCTTCAATAGACTTATTTCATTTCCTTTGGATATATACCCAGTAGTGGGATTGCTAGATCATATGGTAGCTGTATTTTTAATTTTTCAAGAAACCTCCATACTGTTTTCCATAATGAATGTACTAATTTAAATTCCCACCTACAGTATGCAAGGGCTCCCTTTTCTTCACATTCTCACCAACACTTGCTATCTTTTGTCTTTTTGATAGTAGCCATTCTAACAAGTGTGAGGTAATATCTCACTGTAGCTTTGGTTTGCATTTCTCTGATGATTACTAATTTCTTCATTTTTTATATACCTGTTGGTCATTTGTACATCTTCTTCTAAGAAGACACACATATGTATTATAACTCAATCACAAAAAAAGACATGATGGTGGATCTCGTAACTGTTTTATTAATAACATTTAACAGTACGTTTCACTTATCTAAATATTTCACTAGTTTGTAACAACTCAGTTAATTTCCACAATAACACTATGAGATAGATATTGTTATTACCGTTCTCATTTTGCAGGTGAGAAAACTGGGGCTTAGAGAGGTTAAGTAATTTATTAAGGCTACATACATCTACTACAGTTTTCTATCATCCCTGTCAAAATTATTTTCCAATATCCCCGTATATATGTGCTTGACTAAAGTGCTTCTTTTCTCTGTCTTTGAATATTGTCCACTTCAATGGAGACTTTAGCCTGGAATGATTTAGCCAAATCAACCCTAAGGATGAAAGTTCTGCCAAATGTCATGGGCAAAGCACCATCATATTTTCAAACATTAGCAGATGAAGTTCTGCTGATGGGGGTGGGAGGTGGTCTATAAGAGGACTGGTTTCTAAAATCTCTCCTTATTTCTGTCTAAGAGTTGCTACCATGGTTCTTCTACATGGTAAATAACATTCTAGCAAGGACTTCACAATAACACATGAAACCATAACATGGCAATATTTGTATCGCATTACCCATGATAATATAAGGAAAGATAAATATTGTGATTTTTATGTAAGTAGAGATTATCCTTAATTTATGTGTTTTCTTCCATTAGATAAAAGATTTCACCAATGAAATTTCAGTGAGAAGAATTAAAATGTGACACTATACCTAAAAGGGCAAAAGGTTGATTGAGAATAGTGGAAGAGTCTGAGAATTAGGAAGGTTAAATAATTAAGTAAACAGGTAGAATGAAGAGAATCAAGGGATGTGAAGCCCAAATGAAACAGAAAATCAAAAGATTTAAACCCATGTGAAACACAAAAGAAGCAAAACAGCAGCCTAATGAGGAATTCATTTAGAGGAGTCATAGCAGCAGGCATTTGAGAAAACGGAGCACTTTCTAAGTGTGAGCATTAACTAACATAATTTAATAGCACGGAAGGCTTAATGTGTTTTGTGTTGAGCTGTTTAGTTTCTCTATTTTCTATTCATTGCCTTGTTTTTTCCTCTTTGATGGTTGTTTTTTTTTTTCTAAACAAAAATTAATACACTCAGAGTCCAGATATTATAATTCAAGACATGGAAAATTAAGCATATAGAATCAAGATCCTTTAGTTTTCATAAAAGAAAAATTAGAGCATTGCCTCTTATTCAATCATTATTTGTTTTTTTGTTGTTGTTGTTTTGTTTTTGAGACAGAGTCTCACTCTGTTGCCCGGGCTAGAGTGCCGTGGCGTCAGCCTAGCTCACAGCAACCTCAGACTCCTGGGCTCAAGCGATCCTTCTGCCTCAGCCTCCCGAGTAGCTGGGACTACAGGCATGCGCCACCATGCCCGGCTAATTTTTTCTATATATTTTCAGTTATCCAGTTAATTTCTTTCTATTTTTAGTAGAGACGGGGTCTCGCTCTTGCTCAGGCTAGTCTTGAACTCCTGAGCTCAAACAATCCACCGGCCTCGGCCTCCCAGAGTGCTAGGATTACAGGCGTGAGCCACCGCGCCGGCCCATTATTTGTTTTTAACCTACTTGATAATATGGGGAGGGGGATGAGAATAGCTACTAAAAAGGTTGTAGACTAAAGAATAACCAAGATTCTGTGGATGGTGAGCACTGTTCTGGCTTTTTCTGTGAGTACCTTGGGAAACATCATTTTGTGTACATTTAATTTTCTTCTGGTAGCTTCAGGATTACTTCTGGGAAATGAACCCTTGTCAGGAGGGAAAAAGGAATCAAGTTTTTCTTTAATCTCATTAAGTCCCCACAGTGCAGGCTGACTTTCCTAGAAGCTCTTTAGTGGTTTTTTATTTGCTGCATTTTTACAAATAGAAAACACAAAGGAAAAGAGTTACTGGTGGCCTGTCAATTCTGGATACTTTGCCAAAAGACCTGGCTGTTATCACAAAGATTTACCCAGCTTGCTTTGCAGGGCACCTAAACCTGCAATGTAGCTCAGAGTTCTTAACCAAAGTCCCTAAAGAAGCA
This sequence comes from Indri indri, assembly GCA_004363605.1. NCBI lineage: Eukaryota > Metazoa > Chordata > Mammalia > Primates > Indriidae > Indri > Indri indri. The sequence goes on along the minus strand of RJWJ010039185.1, from coordinate 12,052 downwards.
ATTATCTGAGAGCCCAGCAAACACTGTGGCCAAGAGCAGGATCTTATATGAGAAACAGCATGTGCTGTTAAGATTCTTTGATAGAAAGCCTGGAATCAGGAAGGATTATTTTATGGAAAATTTAGTGTAAAGAAATTTTAAACCTTTAACTGAAGTTTTCTTATCTTAAAATGGTATCTTTCTTAATGTTCTTTTTATTACATAACCTTTCACATATCTCCTTATGGTTTAATCCCTTGTGAAACAACATGTATCTTTAACATTATTTTTTCAAATCAGTTATGTTAAAATCCTAGGAACAAGTTATTAAAGAGTCGTGATAAGGCCGGGCGCGGTGGCTCACGCCTGTAATCCTAACACTCTGGGAGGCCGAGGCGGGCGGATTGTCCTGAGCTCAGGAGTTCGAGACCAGCCTGAGCAAGAGCGAGACCCCGTCTCTACCAAAAATAGAAAAGAAATTAATTGGACAGCGAAAAATATATATAGAAAAAAATTAGCCGGGCATGGTGGCGCATGCCTGTAGTCCCAGCTACTCGGGAGGCTGAGACAGTAGGATTGCTCGAGCCCAGGAGTTTGAGGTTGCTGTGAGCTAGGCTGACGCCACGGCACTCGCCCCAGGCAAGAGAGTGAGACTCTGTCTCAAAAAAAAATAAAAAGAGTCGTGATAGAAGCAGCAATTCCAAACAACTTTAACAAAAAAAAATGTACATATAGAGATGTGCTTGCATTTGGTTTATTTTTTAGTGCTGATAAATATTCTAACTCCTTTTTATCTTTGTTTCTTTTAGATAAGCTTTTGGACCTTTGAAAAGAATATACTTTTTTTTGCTTTCATTTGAACATCTTTTCTGATTTAGAACTTGTCTCAAGGGAAAACCTTGAAAGAAAATTAAAACTTCTTTTTTAAAGCCCAAAGCAATTTATTAATATTTTAAAGCTTTTCAATACAGTTGCATTCACAAATGAGATTTGCACTGTTTGACATAAAACAATTGTTTTATTCCCACTTCAAGTGCTCCACTGTTTTCAAGCTTGTTAATTAAATGTTTTATTTTTAAAAATACTGTACAAGTTTCTCAAAACTTCATCTGCACCTGCTCCATAAATGAAAAGATGTCCTTGGAACAACTCCAGTTTATTAAGTGAAAAGCCCTTTATTTCATACAAGAATTCAGTCTTTTACCTGTAAGCTTTAACATGAGTTACTATGCTTTGTACTCTTTCACCTTTTATCTGCTTTCAATTAATACAAGTGTAGAAGGAAAAAAAGACATGTTGTTTGGAATGTCACTTCCATTGCCTGATGCTCCTATGCATTTGCTGAACTAACATCTCTGTAAAGATATTTGGTGGTTTTATCTTTTAGCCTGGCCCTTTTGGTCTTGCCCCATCATCCTTCTTCCCAACGAGATTGTGTAGTGTGATCTGATGAGATATAGGGATGGTGTGGAGCTGTAAATCTGCTAAAACTTCTCAGGGATTTCCACAGCAGAGCCAAATTAGTAAACTGCTTTCTAACACAGAAAAGAAATAAGGGACTCATGGGATCCTATAGGACTACCAAGACCTTGTTCATTTTTGCCAGAAGCATTTGAAATTGATAATATTAAACACCACTAAAGACACACCTTCAGTGAATGAATTTTGGCCACATATCTATTTAAGATGTCCAAATATCACAATTTCAGTACTTCTCTACCCCTACTTAGCATGGAAAGTTCATAGATTCTACTAGAATAATTACTAGGACTAAAAATTATTAATGATATTTTTAATTTTTAAAAGTAGCTTACAAAATGATGTAAGATAAAGTTTCATTTATATAAAAACCACCAATGTCCATCCATATACATGTTGGAAAAGGGTCTGAAAGTTAATGTAGCAAAACGTTGGTTTTTTTCCAGGTAAGTAATATTGATGGCATTTTTCGTTGTCTTATTTTTGCTTGCTTGAACTTTCTGATTTTTTTTTTTTTGCAGTAAATATGTATTACTTCTTTTGTGGGCTAAAAGAATGAGATTTTTAAAAAGTATTTTTTTTAAAGATGTGTTGAACTGGGTTATAATGAATTTAAGAAGTGAATAGTAGAAAAACAGCTCTTTAATCATCAACTGAATCAATAAAATAAATCAAGAAAATCATTAGGGAAATGCAAATCAAAACCACAATGAGTTATCACCTAACTCCAATGAGAATGGCCTTTATCAAAAAGTCCAAAACAACAAATGCTGGTGTGGATATGGAATGATTGGAACACTCTTACACTGTTGGTGGGACTGCAAATTAGTACAACCCCTGTGGAAAGTAATTTGGAGATACATCGAAGAGCTAAAAATACAAAGACAATTTGATCCAGCATTCCCGCTACTAGGCATCTACCCAAAGAAAAAAAAGACATTCTATCATAAAGACATCTGCACTCGAATGTTTATGGCAACACAATTCACAATTGCAAAGATGTGGAAACAACCCAACTGCCCATCAATACATGAGTGTATTAATAACATATGGTATATGTATACCATGGAATACTACTCCCCTACAAAAAACAATGGTGAACTAACACCTCTTATATTACCCTGGATAGAGCTTGAGCCCATCCATCGAAGTAAGATATCACAAGAATGGAAAAACAAGTACCACATGTACTCACCTTCAAATTGGTACTAACTGATCAACACTAAGGTGTCCACACTGTAGTAATATTCATTGCGTGCTGGTCAGGTGGGTATGGTCGGGGGCAAACTCATAACTAATGGAGGCAGAGTGCACTGTATGGGGGAAGCGCATGCTTGTAGACCTGGCTTGGGCAAGGCAAAGGCATTACATGTAACCAAAATGTTTGTACCCCCATAATATTCTGAAATTAAAAAAAAGAAAACTCATTTTTGGAAAATATGCATATTATTGAATAAATAGTTTTAAAGATATTCTGATATACTAAAACACAAAATTTTTAAGACTATAAAAATGTTTATGTCTCATATCTTCCCTTCTTAATGTCATATACAACTGGCTAATCCAGACATCTGAACCCATACTAGACTCCCTAATATGTCTTCGTTTCCTCTATCTCTCTACATGATCTAAAGAAAATCAGGCCTTACTTTTTGTAATACTGTATTTCAAAGACAGCTTCATCTTTTCCACGAAAAAGAGGGAGGGTCGTCTTAAAATTAAGGGGGGGAAAAACTATATGTGAACTGAACTGCAATTGATAATGTAGTATTCAAAGCAGTACTCTTGGTACAAGGTGGGTCCCTGTACCGAGAGCACACTGCCTACAGACAGATAGGTTTTGAGGCACCTGTTTATACCACCCCTACCTCCACTCTCCCCTTAGCTAGAACTTATACCAGCTGCCTCTAGAACCCTCTCACCTTCTGTTAAGAGCAGGAACAGGACATACATTTTGTGAATTAGTGGCTGTTCCACTTTGCAAGAAGGAAGTGAGGTGATAATGGATCCTGCAGCCTTAATCCTGCCACATTACCTCTGGATTCCTACCCCAGAGATACCATGAAGGGTAGAGATGTATGGAAGGAATGAAAAATGTCCATCTAACAAGTTCTTTTTTTCCTCTTCAATGAAGTAAGTATTTTCGCATGAACACTTAGCTCTGATTTGCCTAAATAATAAAGTATATTTGCTTCTCTCTCTGCCCAATATAGCACATTTGGATGACTTCCAGGATGTAAGGCATGTTAAGTAAATCCTGATGATTGATTATTGAGCTGGAAATAGACTATACTAATGTTCAGAAATTGATACTTCTCTATGATCGTTTTTAATGTAACTCTTAAATAATTTTTATTTAACAATAATTTAATAATCATAAAATCGATTATAATAATTTATTTGCTTGAATGTAATTATTGAAATATTTTCCATTTTGATTATATCTTTAAAATTATGCCTATAAATTTAAAGATTTGCTTTCTCTCTTTAAATATAAAGAGAAAGAGAGATAGATATTAATATATTTATAGAGATATAAAGATACCAATATTATAGATATATAGATATTCCTGAACTATTTGAGAGCCAGTGGGTACATTATAGCAGTTCATCCCTAAATACTTCAGTGTGCTTGTAGTAAGAAAAAGGCATCCTTCTCTATAGTTTTAATACAATCATCACACTGGGGTGGCTGAACATTGATCCAACACTGTTATCTTACATACAATCCATATTCAGATTTCCCTAATTGTGCTGGTGATGTCCTTTATAATTGGGCTTGGGGGATTTTTTTGTTTGTTTGTTTCCAATCCAGGACCCAATGAAGGACCACACATTAAATTTAATTGTTATCTCCTTAATGTCCTTTAATCAAAAACAGTTTTTCAAGTTTTTCAGGAATGGAAAACCAAACACCACATGTTCTCACTAATAAGTGGGAGCTAAACTATGGGTACACACAGGTACAAAGAGATGTAAAGGACATTGGAAACCAAGACGGAGGAAGAAGGGAGGTGGGGAATGGTATAAAAACTTACCTATTGGGTACAATGAACACTATTCTGGTGACTGGCACACCAAAAGCCCTGACTTAAGCATTATACAAGGTATCCATGTAACAAAAACATTTTTACCCCTTTAATAATTTGAAATGTAAAAAAAAAACATAGGTTTTCAGCTTGTTGGTTATTTTGTGACATTGACATTTGGGAAGACTCTTCTAGGTCGTCCCTTAGTCTGAATTGGCCTGTTCCTCATAATTAGATTCAGGTTAAACATTTTTTTTTTCTTTTTTATTTCAGCATATTATGGGGGTACAAATGTTTAGGTTACGTATATTGCCCTTACCCCACCCAAGTCAGAGCTTCAAGCATGTCCATCCCCCAGATGGTGCACACCACATTCATTATGCATGTATATACCCATCCCCTCCTCCCCTGCCACCTGCCCGACACCCGATGAATGTTACTGCTATGTGTGCACTTTAGTGTTGATCAGTTAAAAACAATTTGACAGTGAGTACACGTGGTGCTTATTTTTCCATTCTTGGGATACTTCACTTAGTAGAATGAGTTCCAGTTCTATCCAGGATAATACAAGAGGTGCAACTCACGGTATATAACAGACTTAAACCTAAGGCATGAAACTATAAGGATTCTAGAAGAAAATGTTGGAAAAACTCTTATAGACATTGGCCTAGGCAAAGAATTTATGAAAAAGACCCCAAAGGCAATCATGGCAACAACAAAAATAAATAAATGGGACCTGATCAAATTAAAAAGCTTCTGCACAGCCAAAGAAACTATCATGAGAGCAGACAACCTACAGAATGGGAGAAAATATTCTCATGTTACACATCTGATAAAGGGCTGATAACTAGAATCTATATAGAATTCAGGAAAATCAGCAAGAAAAAATCAAACAACCCTATCAAAAAGTGGGAAAAGGACATGAACAGAAACTTTTCAAAAGAAGATAGACTAATGGCCAACAAACATATGAAAAAATGCTCATCATCTCTAATCATCAGGGAAATGCAAATCAGGTTAAAGACTTTTGACAGGAGTGTTCCATGGTTGCTAATGGGTACTTCTAAGTGCATCTCGTCAGGGGACACAAGTCAGTTTGTCCCCTTACCAGTAATGTTATGTTGGATATGTTGCTTATGGTGCCTCTGATAGATCAGAGAGGTACCATAATAAGTAATCTGTGGTATGGAACTAAGATTTTAATCCTATCCAGTTGTTACAAACAACTTCGACCCAAAGTTTTACAGTTTTACGCAGAAATTGCACAGCTCTTTTTACTGCCCTGACCTCAAATCTCTCTGGGAGTCTATCCTCTTCACATATTGCTCTGGCCCCTCTCTGCAGTCTTTCCTAACCCCTCCAACCTCTCCCCATGGCTTACTCTTCTGCGACCCTCTGGCATCTTAGATTTTTCTATTCTTCCTTTGAGCCCACATGCCTTCATCAGCAAGTCCCCTATACCCTGAACCTTTAACACAATGTTGCCTGCACCTGCGGAGTTAACTGAAACTTAGGCTCCCCACCCTGCCAGGACCCAGGACCCCTGGCAGCTCTATTGAAGAATAATCCCTTACCTCTTCCAAGGGATCTGGGGACAGCATTCCCCTATCCCCTCCTGCAATAATCCCTTACCTCTTCCAAGGGATCTGGGGACAGCATTCCCCTATCCCCTCCTGCATCCAGGCAACCTCACTTGCACACAAGTCTTTGAGAGGCATGCCAAGCCTCCATACCACCCTCTAAATCTCCTCATGATTGTCATCTACCAACCTCCAAATCTTTTCTTTCATGTTCATCAATGATCTTGGCACCTGCTTACTTTCTCCCCTCTACCTTGGCTCCTTCCATCATCCTTTGGGACTTCAATATCATTAAAAAACAAACAACAACAACAACAACAAAAAGCCTTTTCCTACAATACCATATTTTCTTAACATTTGAAACCCTAAAGGTTTTGCCTCCACTCTATTTCAGCAGTCCACATCCATGACCACAGCTTGGATTTTATCAACACTTAGAAAAGTTCCACATCTAAAATCTCAAACTCTCGTGTCATATCTCTTCTCATCAACATCATCATTGAATTGAAAACTGGTTATTCACTCCTTCTTTTGCACTCCCATGGGACTTTGTATTTCTAAAATCCTTGTTTACCTGCTAGGTCCATTCCCAAACTCGGTACTCCTTAACAGCCTCTGACATAGCCTTCCTGGTTCCACTCATGCCTCACACCACAATACCTTCTCCAGTCAGCATCCAAAGTGATCTCTTGGCCATTCACGTCTTTGTAGCTCTAATAACTGCTCTAATAATTGCACAGTACCTGGCATTAACCAGGCACCAAATAAACATTTCATGAACAAGTAAATAAAAGAATGAACAAAAGAACCCACAGATGAATGAATGTAAGACTTTATAATGTATACAAATGATTTTTATTATTATAAAAACACTATATACATATGCAAAGTCTATACAGTCTATACATTCCTTTATTTATAGTTATTTTACATGAAATATTAGAAAATATTACAGCTTAAATATGCTATGATACATGATATCTCAACATACTAAATACAAAAATAAAATACGTTAGGTATCTAACTATAGGTTGATAATAAATCTATGAAAAGAGAAAAAGCTAAAAGTTTATTTTTAGTTAAGAGGAAAAGTAGTATTCTAATTATTATTGCTCTTGCAATGTATAGACAGCAGAAATATAACCACCTGATACCATCACTAAGTAGGAAAAGAAAGCTTAGTTTTATTTTGCTGTTTTCAATTTTCTACCTTATTTTCAAAGGATGTTTCATAAAGGAGGAAATAACCAATAAAGCCAAAGTTAATGTAAAAAGATACGTATTTATATATTATGTCTTATTATCTACCAATCAGAGGAGTTGCAGGTAATTAGAAATTATTGGTTTAAAGAGACCCTGGTTTTTTATCAAGAGCCACTTCTCCCTATACTGGCATATTTCCACTGGTTTGCCCGAATTCTGTTTGCTTGCATTGGGTCTGACAAGCGAAGAACACAGCCAGCTGGTTTCCAGACCAATACACTTCCTGGTCTGAGGAAGGCCTGTGAGACTTGTCATAAAACAGCTGCCTCTATCTCCCCAACCAGCCAGAAATAAGCTGAGCAGAACAAAACCTTGAATAAAAAAAACCTCGACTTTTCATGCAAGGACAAAAGGCGGTTATTAGGCATACCAGGAAGGTTCTTTTATACCTGGTAATTACATATAAATTGGGAACATATAATAAGAAAAAAATCATTTCCCTCTTCATTTACTTAAAAATGTGATTTTTGCAGTCATTATATAATTACTGGTATTTTTCAGTAACATTATTAGGAATAAATGGGCTACTGTTTCCGAAATTATCGTAAAGATAAAAATACTGAAACTTCTTTTTCAGAACTGGTTCTTGAGTAGGTGGAAAGGGAAAATGGTCCATTTCTCTAAAAGAGCAAACTGAACTTTCTACTTTGGCAAAAGGGATCAATCTGTTATTTTTCACCTTTAAAAAAAGTGATTCCTCCTATTTCCTGCATACCCTTGCAAGCCCTCCATCTTGCTTAAATTCCTCCTTCGAACTTCTTATTCTTTATTACTGCTAATCTGTAATGAAAACTCCACTAGAACTCAGAATCTCACTGTTTCATGCTCCCCAACCAACATGGTAGTGAAGAAAAAAAGAGAAGACAGATTCCTATTTTTCCTATCTGTGCTACTCTGAGTGCTTAAGCAGAGTCATCCTCAACAAAGTATGGAGCTGATAATGGGTTTTCCCACATCTTTCAACATTTTCTTCCTCTGCCCTCAACAGTCTTCATTCTTGGAGATCCTTACACAAAAACCTGAACCAAGACCAAGTATGCACATTATCTGTACCAATCAAAACCTTCTTCCCTCATTCAAGTAAATACTTGCACATTCCATTCCCAGCTACATGTTCCAGCTACCTGTTCCAGACCCTTCTATATGGAGACAACTGGAGGTAATCAGCTAACAATAAGATAAACAAATTGCTGCTAATATGTTGGTTAATGTGCTGGTCTTTGTTCCTCTCATCCCCCCACCCCCCAAATAACATCATACCTTAACTTGGTTACAATTCACAAGTCTGTAGAAGTCCCTTAAGAGAGAATATCATTGTTGGAGGGTGTCAGACACTGTAACTGGAGAAGAGGAAAACATTTTTATAGGCCAACGTTTCAGCTCTTCTCAAATCACATCACACAGACATCAAAACTATGCCACGGCATAAAGCTGACACTATCTATAATTGTCATTATCTCAAAAGTTTACAGCTGAGAAAGGGAGCAACCTCCCTCCGAAACCCTGATTCGAGGCCATTTCTCAATCCAGTGTCAGAGTTAGAGCAGCTGAGTTCCAGCTGTGCCCAGAACCTAACCATTTAGCCATCGTCCATTCCTAGGGAAAGTATGAGTAAACTGGGTAATACAACTAGCTACAGAGACCCTGAGGTTTAAAAGAGAACACAAAGAAATAACAAATGCAGAAGGAATGGTAGAATTAGAAAACCACTATTTTGTGCCCCTAATAAAAGAATGGATCTAAGCAAGTTTCATCAGTGGCTGCCAAAACCATTAGTTGAAACATAATGATTATACCTGAATCCAATAATCAATCTTAATCATTTCTAAAAGTGGGGCACACGTACTTTACATGCCTCCTGATGTGATAAAATAAGTATGTGGCACCACCTATGAAGTACTCTTGTTCCCCAACAAAAGAAAATTAAACCCTAATCTAATCAATCCTCTAGTTGTAACTACCAGTTCACAGAAAATATGAAGGGTTGAGCAATGTATTAAATAACACCATGGAAAGCAATCAGGCAGATTCAGAATGTGGGAAATTCTAAAGGACAAATGTCCTGGTTCTTCAACAAATAAAGGAGGATGGAAGGAAGAGAACCATTATAAATGTAAAACAAACAAAAAACCTCTAGAAACATGAACCAATGCAATGAGTGGACCTTGTTTGATCGCAATTTAAACAAATTCAACTGTAAAAAGACATTTTTAAGAAGATTGGAGAAATTTCAACATGGACTGGGTGTTAGATGACTTTAGGAAATAACTGTCAGTTTTGTCAGGTGGAAGTCATTAACAGGTGAACTGATAAAATACTTGGAATTTACTCTAAAATACTTAAGCAAAAACAATTGAAAAAAGATTGGGAAAACACTGGGAAGCTCATTTTACCATCTTCTCTACTTTGGAGAATTCTGGAAAACTTTAATATTAAAGTGGTTTTTTTGTTTGTTTTGGTTTGGTGTTTGGTTTTCGGTTTTGGTTTTGGTTTTTCTTTCAAAGGTTATAGGACAGCCTTTGATAACTTTATTAGATAGTCACATCCCTCATCATAGATCTTTTCTGGGGGCCTGATTTAACACAGAAGACCCAGCTAATCAAAAGAAGAGACAGTTCTTTTCACAAACCACAGAGAAGGTAAATTGGCAACTCAGCCAGGTGCTTAGGCATTGGCAGCACCAAGCAGTGTAGGGAGGGCTGTGTGAATCCTAGGACCTTCCACAACTGGCTTAACAAAGACAGCGTTCCAAAGTTCCTCACCCCAAGCACAGACCTGCTGGCTGGTTTCCCACTCCTCACTGCCAGCTGGCTCCAAGGGTCTAAGAGCCTGTGCCCCCAGCTCCCAGGAGCAGAGGGCAGGGAAAAAAGAGGCAGCTCTACTTGCAGATGGAGCCAACCATCTCTAAGCCAGCTGCCCTCCTTGTCTCAGGGAGAGGCCCAGAGGGCTGACGGCTGATCACTCCCAGCCCACCAGCCTGGGGACACTCACCACCATGGCACCAGGGGCCTGAGATCCCAGTCATGCTCCACCCAGCAGTGAACAATCCTGCTGGACGGGACAGATTTATCAAGTTATTTCATTTCTGGAAAGAAAATGTAAATTGAGTAACTTTGACTATGGCCTGTGTACTGGGTGATATTAAGGAATTGTTAATTGTGTTTGATGTGATGGTATGGCATGATGGTTATGGAGGAAAATGTGCCTGACGCACACTAAACTAGTAAGGGGTAATATGCCAAGATAACTATAATGTACTTTAAAATACTGTAGCAAAGACAAATAGGAAAATGTTAACAATTACTAAATACAGGTGACAGAACTAGACTTGCTAAAGCAAAAACAAAAAAATAGCAATGTAGCACAGGTGAGAATATGCAAAAGCCTAGCACAACTACTTTCATGTTTCGCATATTATTTTCCATTCTTCATCTATACAAATACATATTCTTAAGTAACTGCAACCATCAGACCAATCATTTTTATTCACCTTTTCTCATTCAATATTTTCTCTGTTTTATCTTAATACTTATTTTTAACATTACTTCATAACGTGCCATAATATTGATACTCTCCAAAAAACCCTACCTTAATTTTGAATACTTAAGTTGCTTCTGTCCCCCATTTTTTTTGCTATATGATTTAATGCTACAGTGAAAAACATGTGCATATAGCTTTTTTTATTATTTCAAAATATTAAGGGGGTAGAAATGTTTTTGTTACATGGATATCTTTTATAATGCTGAAGTCAAGGCTTTTAGTGTGCCCACCACTTGAAGAGTGTTCACTGTACCCGGTAGGTAGGTTTTTATCCCTCTCCTCCTTCCACCCTCCCCCTTTCTGATTTCCAATGACCTTACATCTCTTTGTGCTCATGTGTGCCCATTGATTAGCTCTCAATTATTAGAGAGTATATATGGTTTTTCTTTTTCCATTCCTGAGATACTTCATGTAGGATAGTGGTCTCAGTTCCATCCAACTTGCCAAAAAAGACATTATTTCATTCCTTTTTGTAGCTGAGTAGTACTCCATGGTGTGTGTGTGTGTGTGTGTGTGTGTGTGTGTGTGTGTGTGTGTATACATATATATCACATTTTGTTAATCCACTAATGAATCATTGGGTACTTAGGTTGATTCCAGATCTTTGTGATTGTGAATTATGCTGCAATAAACACTCAAGTGCAGGTGTCTTTTTGACAAAATGACTTCTTTTCCTTTGGGCTATGTGCATATAACTTTACACTTAGTTAAATTGTTTCTCTAGAACAAATCCTCAGAAATATGAGAACCAAGCTTATATATACATATATATATGTATATATTTCTCCCTGGCAAAATTTTTCCACACTGCTCGACAAATGGTTTTAGTGACATCAGCAAAATGTGCTTATAATCAATTTCAGAACATTACTGGCATTTTCTTAAATTTTTATCTAATTTTTACGTATAGGGATGTTTTAATGTGCATATCTTTGATTTCTATGAGAAAAAATATTTTCACATTTTTGTTTACCAGCAACTTGTTAATTCTGACCACTTGCTGTTTATCTATTAGAATCATGAAGCTTTCTCACAAATTTTAATGAGCTATATATACATTGCTATTACCTCCATTAATTGGCAAAACTACTATTTTCCGTAGACTGTAAATGTTATCTTTTAGTTTACTTTTATTTTGTTTTTGTTGTTTATATATTCACATGTATTGGTCTTTTTTTCCCT
>RJWJ010039183.1:0-14590 GCA_004363605.1 Indri indri | reverse complement strand
AGATGTTTGATATTATTTTGTCTTTTCTGAACTTGTGAGACTTGTTTTATGACCATATGTTGTACCAACAAATCAGAAAAGACAAAATTTTTCTGATCACAACAAAATAAACATAGATTAATTCAATCATTCGTTTCCCTTCCTCCCTTCCTTTCTTTTTTTTCCTTTGTAGTTATTTGATTTCCTCTGGTAGTATGTTTTAATCCACTGCCTTTATTTCAGTGTATTTATTATATGTTTTTGTTTTTCATCACCATCAGGCTTTCAAAAATATTTTATAGTTATAATTAATTATTTAAAACTAGGAAATCAACTCAACTTTTGTCCCAAAAGAAGAAAAGAAAGAAACAGAAAACAAAAAAAAACATGTTCACATTAGCTCCCTTCTCTCCCCATATTTTGAATTTTTGATGTCACAATTTACATTTTGTTATATTGCCTGTCTCTTAAAAAAATTTTTGTTATTCTAATATTTTGATTTTTAGTCTTCTTAGTAAATACGTAAGTGGTTTATGCACCATAATTATAATATTAGTGTTACAATCATGCTAGTGCTCTTTTATTTCAGTTCGAAATATCCCCTTTGGAATTTGTTGTAAGACAGATCTGGTAGTGATAAATTCCCTCAACTTTTCTTTGTCTGGGAAAGTCTCAGCTTTTGTGGAAACAGTACTGCTTGGTAGTCTTGGTAGTCTTGGTTGGTAGTCTTTTTCCTTCAGCACTCTGAATATGTCATCCCACCTCTTCCAAGCCTATAAGGTTTCTGCTGAGAATCTAATGCCAGGCATATTGGATCTCAATTTTATGTTATTTGCTGCTTTTCTCCTACTGCTTTCAGGATCCTCTCTTTGTCCATGAACTTTGAGAGTTTTATTATATGTCTTGGGTTATTCTTATTTTGGTTGAATCTTATTGAAGACCTTTGATTTTCCTGTACCTGAGTATTTATGTCTTTTTTCAGGTTAGAAAGTTTTCTATTATTTTATTATTATTTTTGAATAAGCTTTCTATCTTGTTGTCTTTGTCAGTTCTTTCTTTGACTCCAATAACCCGAGTATTTGCTCTCTCAATGTTGTCCTAAAGATACACTAAGCTTTCTTCATTTCTTTTCATTCTTTTTTTTTTCTTTTTTCTTCTCTGTGTATTTTCAAATAGTCTCTCTTTGATCTCTGAGATTCTTTCTTCTGTTTGATAAATTCTGCTATTGATGTTCTCTGTTGCATTTTTTCTTTCATTCATCATATTTTTCAGCTCCAGGGATTCTGTTTGACTTTTAAAAAATTATTTAAATCTCTATGATAAATTTCTGAATTGATTCTTTGTGTTTTATTGAAGTTGTTGAGATTCCTTAATATAGCTATTTAGAATACCTTGTTTGAGAGATCACATGTTTCCATTACTTTAGCATCAGTTTCTGGCATCCTGTTTTGTTTCTTTAGTGAGGTCATATTTCCCTAAATGTTCTTGATCCCTTGGACATGTGATGATATCTGTACATTGAGGGATTTGGCAATTATTTTAGTCTTCTCAGTCTGGATTTGTTTATACCTTTCCACAGAGGGTCTTCCAGGGGTTCTAAGTGGACTTCCTATTGTGCTCCCTGAGCCTCTAACCACTGTAGCCATCTCAGCACTAGAGGATACTCTAAGCCCAGGCTTGCTGTGAGTCTCATGAGGACTCTGAGGTTGACATGGCTTTCTGGTCCAGATGGACCTAGGAAAGACACAAGGAGGTTACTGGGGCTTTGTGGGAATACTAGGCACCTGAATCTAGTAAACTGTCCTGGTGGCATATATATGGACATGTTTCTCAGCATGCTTCTGCATGGGCAAAATGGGTCCCCGGGTGCAGCTAGAAGGGCTATAGTTGGGACTGGGCCATCTTAGAATCTTCTGTGAGAAGGAGGTTATTGGGCCCATCTTGTTGGCTCAGATGGGTATGCTTCACTTAGCAAGTCTCTGCCCAAGTAGGGTAGCTTCTCAATTGCAACAGAAGGAGTTGCAGCTGAGACTGGGCTCCTTCAGTATGTACCATTGGATGGAGACTGGCTTCTTTACAAATAAATGTAAAGCATTATAACAGAAACATTTATTTCACTTTCAGAGGAATGTTTCTAAAAATAAAATGTTAGTAAATGTAGATATATTTATGCTTCCCGTGTATTAAAATCATGTCTTGACACCCTTATTTTCTACAGACAAAAAGTCAATATTTCTTTATATGGCATACAAGGCCTTTCATAGCCTGACCCCGTCTATATTTTTTTGTATCATCCTTGTTTTTGTCTTCCTCTACATAAACAGAACTCTATTGTAATTCCTTGAGTATATCATGCTTTCTACATACTGTTCTCTTTCCCTGGAATATACTGTTCAACTGAACTCTATCTAGCAAAGGTATAATTATACTTCAAAGAACAGTAAAAACACAACTCCATGCAACACCACCACCAAGCAAAAACAAAACAAAACAACATAGCAACAACAACAACAACAGTTTCAGGGCATAATTGCATACCCTCCTTTTTATTGTCATGTAATTTGTACATAGTTATACAAAAGTATATTTGAGAATGGATTATTTTCTTACATGGATGGATTGTCGCCTTTAGTGGTTGAAGAGACAATGTTATAACTAAAAGCATAAAGGTTTTCTTTTGAAGGCAGATCTGTTTCAAATATTTATCAGACGCTTGCTAATTAAATACTTAGATAATTTAATCTACATTTTTGGGTCTTCTTTCCACATCTGTGAAATGATAATATCATCATATTCAGGAGGTTAATATAAGGATTAAAAAGCAATACACATAAAATGCACAGTTCAGTGACTGATTTTTCAATAAATGCTAGTTGTCAGATAGTTCCCTTCTCAAGAATAAGAAACATATTTTATTAATTTTTTTTGTCCTTGGCATAGTTCTTGGCACACAGCAGATACACAATAAATGCTGATTGAAAAAATGGCATGACATTATTCTGTCCTTGCATTATCAAATGCTTGACAGCGAAGATACCTGGATGTTTGCTATTTGAACTCTTTTAACCCATTTGATTTTGTGTTATGCTGAGTTGAGTTTCATGACATCTCATACCGTGAAGGTTTATGCCAAGATATACAATGTCAAAACACTGTTGCTCTTTTCAATTCCAATATTACACTAGCTTTTCTGACCTGAATTTAAAACAAGCCTGTGTAAAGAAAATATCTGAAAACCTCAGATAGTCTCAATCCTTCTGCAAATAGCTTTTGTATTTTTCAATAACTTGGGTTAAGCAAACTGAAAATTTGTTAGAAAATTGTATCCACTTTTTTGACACTCTGGGAAAACATTTGGGTGGTGCCTACGTCATAGAATATAAAGGAAGATGCATAAACTTGTCATTCCATTTCACCAGTGTGTAAATGGCATGGCAACCAGACTTAGTACCACTTGAGTTTTGTAAATTAAAACGATAAATAAGAAACAAATGCAAAAGCTATAATTAATCTGATGAGTTGTCATCCTGGATATTAAGGCATACCAACAGTTTATTTACCTACCTTTCTTCTGAACCCCTTCTTTCGTATAATTTTGCAAATTCTATTGTTGGACACACTTGTGTTTCTTCTCTTTCTTCTATTGTAAATTGCTCTACCATAGAGAATTTTTCTGACTTGGGGAAATTTGTCAGTTACCTAAAAGCAATCAATAGTAAAAGAGAAACGTTGTTTTACCAGTGGTTTGTTAATAATATTTCAAATTATGAGATATGAAATATGTGTGTGTACTCACATGCATGTGTGTGTGAGATATACACACACATATTCAGAAAGAGTCTGTTCATGTCGTGATGTCTGTGTGTATATGTAGTCATAATATATTGTCTTTTTCTGAATATATTATTGACTTTGTCACTGCTTATAATTTGTAGTATGGTGTATGTGGATATTATTGTTTTAAAGTAGAAACATGTTTGAAAAATACTGGTATGAAAGTCTATAGTTAGCAACATTTTAGTCACTATTCATGTGGTACTGATGCATTGAAATGTTCTTCTTGTCCAAAAGCAGTTCACTGTATTGAAATATCTAATATAATCTTTAGGGGAAGAATTTAATCTAATATCACCACAGTCATTATACATTTATGCACATTTTGGGAAATAAGATCACTAATACCTTAAATTCTCGCTTTTTATGGAAATTGTTTTCTTTACCTTTGACCAAACCTGTGAACATGCCTCCATTTTCATGTTAACTACGTCTAGTGTTTGTCTTTCAATGTCTTTGCAAAAAGGGGAAAAAAAAACCTGAAAGGATATGTTCTTGTTGTGTGCATTCATTGCATTTCTTCTTCTACTCTCCCTCTCCCTCTGCCTCTTCCTCCTCCTCCTCCTCCTTTTTCTTCAATTTGCCTCAATATCATTATTTTTTTAAATTTATAAATCAGGATAGTAATAGTATTTACCTCATAAGATACCTAAGATTATATGTTAACTGAGCTTGGAAAAAACCTGTCTCCTAGTATGTGCAAAGTATGCATGATATGTTATTAAGGCAATTAACATTAGCCTTATTTTGATTTTATTTAATAACCTGGTTTTCATCTCTTATTTCAGAAAGGTCTAGAACCAATTGCCTAATGATTTGTGTACACAATAAAAATACGTGAGACTATTTAAACAGCAAGAACTCTTAACACAAAATGATTTAAAATAAAAATAAGATAAACAAAATACTATGAGCAATCAACTAGCCTTGACCATTGGGAATACTGCCTAACACTATTAGAGGAAAAACAAATATCTTATTATGACCAAATAAATCACTGTTAAATATGTAATTATAAAAATACAAACATGAAAGAACTAGAAATATAGAAAGAGATAGAAATATTTAATTAAATTTTGATGAAATCTTTTCAAAACATAATGAAATGTTCAAAATATTTATAAATTTGACTATAGTAAAGTAAACCATCTGATTATAAAATTAATTACAATGATAAAATGCCAAAACTGCAGGTAGGGGCAACATTGTGAAGGCCTTTTATGTTTGAAAGATATTTTATAAAACAGAAGCTGAAAACCTCAATAGATAGGCAGACATAAATAAATGCATTATAAAAAAATATTTAAAAAAATAAGCCAATAATAACGTTTCCAACATCACAAATAATTAAATATCAGTTAAACCCCTGGGACAGTATTTTTTTTTTTTTACATGAGAGTGGCAAAGATTTTCTTTTTTATAAAATTCTTATCCAGTTTTAGCAATAATAGTGATTGGGACATGGGTGCTTTCGTATCCTAGTGGTGAAAGTCTCAATGGGTTAAAATATTGGGATATTAATTTAACAACATGTCAGTAACTTGAGAAACGTATATCTTTTCAACCAAACAAAACTGTTTCTATGGATTTGTTACCAGAAAATAATTAGAGATACGCACACAATTGTGGCTGAAAGCATGTATATAATAACATTGTTAATAAAAGTTAGAAATAACAAATATCCCATAATATATAAATTAATCACACATTGCTTAAGGAGAGGGATATGTTCTGAGAAATACATTATTAGGTAATTTGGGCATGTGAATATCATAGAGAGTATTTACAGAAATCTAGATGGTATGGTCTATGACACACTTGGGCTATACGGTATATCCTATTGCTCCTAGGCTACAAACCTGTACAGTGTGCTACTATACTGAGTACTGTAGGAAATTGTAACTGAATGGCTATGATGTGGGTAGGGGATAGAAATTTTTCAGTTCCATTTTAATCTTATGAGACCACTGTTATATATGTGGTCCATTCTTTGCCAAAATGCCATTATGCAGCACATGACTGTAGTTAAATAACTAAATCATTCTATGAATCCATAAAAATAATGATGTGGGAAAATATTGGCATTTAAAAATGTTCACAAAAGGGGAGAAGTATGTATAAACAGGCATGTATAGAAAGATTCCAAGTTAGAAAACTTAAATATATGCATAGAAATTTCATATTTCAGTATATATATATATATATATATATATATAGCAAGTACGTATACTAGTAATATTGTTTAGTTTCTATTGGAGTTGTTTATTTTCCACTTTTTTCCAGAAAGGACATTTACCATTTTGAAATTAAAATTTTAAAAAGTCTATGTCATGGTAGGCCCCAAAGCAGAAGGTTATTTATTAAATGAGAAAAAAAAATGTAGATATTTATACCAGGAAGACTTGAGTGTTAAAAATACTTCTGCCACCTATTAGCAGTGAGACTAATATTTATTTAACATACCTGACCCTCAATTTCCTCAGTTATAAAATGGACCTAAATTTTCACATCATTTGTATAAAATGTATCTATTTATTCACTTCCTTCCTTCTTTTATTAATATGCCAAATTAATTTTCTCTATAATAGTCATGCATGGGCAATGAATCTTAAAAAAAAACACTGCCAGATATACAATGATCACAATGAGCAATATGTATAATGCTATACAGCATGTTTCAGCAAGAGTTATGTATGTACTGGGTTTCATAAATTTCAAATAAGGTCATTTGTAAGATTGCCTATGTTTTCTCTCACATTTCCTAGCATCATTTCATTTTTACGTAATGTCATCTGGACATGTCATTTTACAATGAACTCTTCCTTTTTTAATCTATGCCATTTCTGAAGTTTTATATATAAATGTGTATCTACATATATGTATACTTAAATGTATATATGCATATTATTTACATATGTTTATATACATATATCTATTTCAGATTTAACAGATATGACAGATTTATTCAGAAATACACAGGCATTTCTGAATATTTTGAAGTATTTCATTAAAATATTCACATAAGATAAAACTTTCTGAAAGATTGCTTAGCTAGAACACATTTAGATTTGAATGAATATAACCAGCCACAAAGTTTATGTATCCGTTATTACAGAAGCAACTTAGCCCAAAAATGTGTAAGCTCCCTCTTTGTTTTTAATTGTTACAATATAATAATATTTGTGTATAGCCACTTTAAGCAGAAAATTTTGAAAATAAGACCTAATTTTTGTCCAGCATTAAATACTCCTGGAATTTTAATGTTTGACTTTTATTTCATCAATGAGTTATTGATTTCCTGATTTTGACTTATTAAGTCATTGGACTTTCTTTCCATACTCTATTGAAAACGATATTTTATAGGCCACACTAGGAGTTGCTACAGATACAGTCATATGCCACATAACAATGTTTTTGTCAATGACAGACTGCATATATGACAGTGATCCCATAAGATTATAATACTGTATTTATACTGTACCTTTTCTATGTTTATATATGTTTAGATACACAAACACTAAAATCATTGTGTAACAGTTGTCCTACAGTACTTGGTATAGTAACGTGCTGTGTAGGTTTTGTAGCCTAGGAGCAATAGGCTTTACCCTATTTACAGCCTAGGTATGTAGTAGGCTATACCACACAGGTTTGTGTTAGTACACCCTATCATGCTTCCACAACAATGCGATTGCCTGATAATGGATTTCTCAGATCTAGCTCCATCGTTAAGGAATGCATGACTGTACTTACATTGGCCAGTAGGAAAAATAAGTGGGTCTATCAGGCTATAACTCTATCTGTCTATCTATCTAGAGAAAGACAGAGGTAGGTAAGGACGGGGAGGGATCAAAGAAGAATGGGAGAGAATGTGCTTCCTTAAAGGCTTTTAAGTTGAAAGGTTTTATAATAATTCTTGTAAAGTATACCCCTATGAACTTACAAGCTGGATCATTCAGTCTATGTCTATGGGTTTTAAACTCTGGTTACACCCTATCTGTGGGGTTTCCTGGGAAGGAATTTATCTAAACCTATGCGATCTTCAATTCCTGGAAAAGAGTTACTCACTATTATATAGCTCCTGAAGTAAAGAGAGATCATGTGTATGTTTCTTCTGCTCTGAAATAAAATGCCCACTGCTCCATTTTTCTCTGCTGGTGATTTTTAAATCACTGAATAAAAACTTAAATAAATAAAAATAAACTAACTCCAATAAAATCCTATAAACTACTCTTTAGACATGACACCCCTTAACAAAAAGTCTTTAATTGCTCCTGGCTTACTTCTATAACGTAAGTCAAAGTCCTTTGCACCTAGGGGCACTTTGAACAATATTATCTTAATTTCTGATCTACCACTCTTCTCAGTATGAAGTATGAATTTGGCATATTTGATCCTGAATCCCCTAGAATGTGATCTTCATTCCCATTCTTAACCTGTGTCTCCTAAATTTCCCAAGTCACAGATTCTTATAGTTTTCTTTCTTCTCAATTGTTCCCTCCCACTGCTCCTAGACTCACATCATTAATTCTCTGACTTTTGTTATGGCTTCTGCCCTAAATCACATGGTAGTTATTTCCATTACAAATAAGATACAGTTGCTAAGCTGATGTTAAACTTGTTTCTCATTTATGGTTCTTTTAGGATCTTTAGAAGACAGTTAAAATACTCTGATTCAGTGAAGAATATTGACTAGTCAGTCATGGGTGCCTTAGATGTGTATCTAGAGTGAACCAATCACATTCTGATAATCATATAGTTTGTGCAGAATTATGGTATCATATGTTTCCTAAGTTACTCATTTCTGACATTGTCATACTCTTTATTTTGTATAAGTGTATGAATATTCTCCTTGCATAGTTTAGGCTCTATGATGACAGGAGACTTATCTCACACTTCTTACAAGGGAATTCCTCTAATTCTTTTAACAATTAAGTAAACACATGTACACATACATACAAACACAGATGTCTGTAATGGCTCAAGCTCAGCTCCCCTATTTACCCTTTTGTGAAAAATAGGGATGTAAGAAGGAAGGAAATAAGGTTAATAATTTTAAAGCATAATGGAGTAAAAATGAACAAGATTTGAGATATAAACAGGGTTAGCTTTCCACTATTCTGCCATTTTCAAGTTTGGTAATCTTGTGTAAATTACTTAACTTTTGTAAATACCATTATGCCATTACCTAACAGGGAGAGATTTCTAACTCAAAAGGGTTGTTATTAAGATTAAATAATAGTGTGTAAGTCACCTTGCAAATCTATTTCAAACCCTCCTTGCTGCTTCACTCAGAATCTCAGTTTTCTCATCTTTAAAACAGTCATAATATGCAATGCACAGATATGCCAGAGAGAAAAATAAAACAATGCAAATCATAGGTGCTTAATAAGACTTAGCTTACTCTTCCCATATAATAGAATCTTAAGTCATTTTATATGCAGTGACAGATGGAAATTTAAACTAAGTTAGTTTGATTGTACAATTTCTGTCAGTATTGAATGTAATATTTTTACATTACAGAAGTCTAAATAGAGTTGTTTATGGAAACTTCCCAGTAAAGATATTATTTTACATTTCTGTAGACACCCAGCAGACTAAAATTAAGACTGACTTGCCACCAAAATACCCACATACAGAATAGAATGCACATGAGTAATTCTCTCCATATTTTTTAAATTATATTCACAAAATATTACCTAAGGTTATTTATGAGAAAAAATATATGGAGAATAACAGTTATAAAATATCAATTCTGCTTGTTAAATTATACCATAAAAATTCATGCCTCTAATTTTGTGAGTTTTTAGTTCTTCTTGACTGCTATGCTCAAATCTTGGAAATGGGAAATTTTATTAGGTTTAAAATGATAGAAAATGTTTATTTCAGTACCATCCCAGCCAAAAGAAAATAAGTCTGTAATCTTAGAACCAGAATGTTAATGTTGAGAGGAACATTTGAGTTCCTTTCATCTAACTCCTTCAATTTAGAGTTAACAACATGAAATTCAGTTAGGTTTAGTTTCTTACCCAGGTCATGCAGGTGGAAGATTTTGCACTGTTCTTTTATTGTTTATTCCTCCCCTAATAAGACCTGGGAATAAAAAAATCTACATTGAAAACATAAAAAGAATGACAAAAGCAAAATGTTTTCAATCACTGTAAAATTAATATTAATAAAAACAGTTATAAGGAGAGCTGCCTTAATCAAGTGAATATATTACAGAATGGATGTAGACATGAAGCAAGAAATTTTAATTATTTGTGCAAGAATTTATAGCAGTTTATTTTGAAGTCAACATAGAGATAAGCAATGTCTTTATCAAATAGTGACAATAACCTGACTCATTGTGAGCTGATCAAGAAAACACACACACACACACACAGATGCCCCACTGTGCGTTGGAATAGTCTGAACATGGAAAGAATAAAGAATACATGTGGAAATACACATGCGAATCCTATAAAGAAACTGATTTGCAATTATACCATCCATGGATAAGAGCTATTGTCTTCATAAATATATCTCGGCTATGTGTGGAAAGTGTGTGAGTCTCCTCTTGCCGTTAGAATGATTTCAAGCCTATACAAGGGGTCTTCAAAAAGTTCATGGAAAATGTGTATTTTGAAAGGAAAACTATGCAAAGATTGCAAAAGTTTTGCGCCAAATAAGCTCATACTAACTTATTATAACATGTCTGAACAGAATCTAGTTTGAGTCACTGAGAAGAATAAGATGTCAGTTTGAAAAGAGCCCCTATCAGAGAGCAACATGAATTCTGCTAAAACTGAAGCAAGAACAAACAACAAATTTATTTATGGTGAAGCCTGGGGGGAAGAATGGTGAAATCATTGATGCTTTAAGAAAAGTTTATGGGGACAATCCCCTACACCAAATTCAGCAGTTTACAAATGAACAACTTGATTTCAGTAGATACCAGATGATGTTGAAGATGAAGCCCACAGCAGTAGACCATTCTCATCAATTTTTGAGGAAAAAATTTATCTTGCTCATGCTCTAATTGAAGAGGACTGAAGATTAACAACAAAAACAATAGCCGATACCATAGACATCTCAATTGGTTCAGCTTACAGAATTCTGACTGAAAAATGAAAGTTGAGAAATCTTCCCACTCAATCAGTGCCACAACCATTGTTCCCAGATCAGCTGCAGACAAGAACAGGGATTTCAATGGAAATTTTAAATAAGTGGGATAAACATCTTGAAGCATTGCTTCAAAGAATTGTAAGAGGAGATAAAAAATGGCTTTACCAGTATGGCCCTGAAGAAAAAGCACAATCAAAGCAGTGGCTACCAAGAGGTGGAAGTGGTCTAGTCAAAGCAAAAGTTGGACAGGTCAAGAGCAAAGTTCATGGCAACAGTTTTTTTGGGTTGCTCAAGGCATTTTGTGTGTAAACTTTCTGGAGGGCCAAAGAATGATAACATCTGCTTATTCTAAGAGTGTTTTGAAAAACTTAGCCAAAACTTGAGCAGAAAAACTCCCAAGAAAGCTTCACCAGAAAGTGACCATGTTCTACCTCATTCCTCTCATCAAAAAAGGGCAATTTTGCTAGAATTTCAATGGGAAGTTATTAGGCATCCACCTTACAGTCCTGATTTGGCTCCTTCTGACTTCTTTCTGTTTCCTAATCTTAAAAAATCTGTAAAGAGCATCCATTTTTCTTCAGTCAATAATGTAAAAAAAGACTACATTAACTGCTAATTTCCTCAGTTCTTTAGGAATGAACTAAATGGCTGGTATCATCATTTATAAAAGTGTCTTGACCTTGACGGATCTTATGTTGAAAAATAAAGTTTATAATTTTTATCTTTTTAATTCCATTTTCTGCAAATTTTTGAAGTCTTATATGTTTTCAAACTCCCTGCTTTTCCCAATTATACTGCATTTCTCTTATAAAAGGATATACATAAGCCCCAAACACTTCTCTATAGTCTTTCACTACATTAGTTTTTGCATGTGTCTTCTACTGTATTTCTGCTCCATTAATGTTTTACATACCTATTCCGTTTCAAGCTGTTTCCTATATTTCCTATTAAATTCCTTTGGCAGTAACTGTATTTCCACTTCATTTCTTTCCCACAAAAGTTGACTCTAGTTTATAAAATAGAAAAAAAAAACATTAAATAGATATGGAGTTGTTTTAAAAATGTGTAAGAGGAATTGCCAATTAGGGCTCAAGGCCAAGCTCTCAGCAACAGGTATCCAAACTACTTCCCAGAACTAGTGTGGAGAGGAAACAGCTGACCCTGCCAGCAGGCTGAGAACATTACACTTTGTTCTCTCTCCACCTCTGCTTCCAGGATGTGACTTTGTATAATAGGTAGGGTTACTGTCCTCACAATAAGAAAGAGAAAGATTCTCACCCTTTCTTCCTCTTATGTCACTAACTCCTGAGTAAAAGTCTATCAAAGGCCCCATAATTTTTCCACAGCTGTAGAGAAACTGGACAGGAGAGAGTACAGAGTTCTCAGTGTAGGTGAGACCAGATAGTCTTTGTCCTTCAGTGGGCTTCATGTGATGAGGAACTTCCCAAATATAAATTGGTACTCAGGTGTATGCAGCAAAACTGAATGAATATGTTCATCATATGTGTTATTCATTATTATTTTCAATTTTTGATGGACTAAATTATATCTTCTCATCAATATTTTGAAAATAGAGAAAATTAAAATGATTACTGTAACAAACACCCTATTCCCAACCTACTCAACTTTAACACAATCTAATAGTTTACCATATTTGTCACCATTATTTTAGAGGAATAAAACATGAAAAGTATTATTAAATTGTGCCTCAGAATGTTCATTGCCCCATTCTATCTCTCATCCTCTTACTAATGTTGTTGTGTATAATTATCATAGAGGCTTTTCTAATTTTAGTGCATATATACTAGATTCCATGAACAATATTGTTTGGCATGTTTATAAACTTTAGATAAAAGGTAACACATGTATTATTCTAAATATTTATTTTTTTCTCAATTTTATTAATTTATGATTTCCCTGAGGATATTTGTAGTTGTGTTTAACTCAATTTTTTAACCATGACTATATAACAATAATATATACATCTTATTGATACATGCTGACTAGTCCCAATTTATTTGTTGTTGCGAACAACATAATGTGCATGTTTTCCTATCTAGTACACTGTGGAAGGTTTCCCAAGGTTCTGTACCTAGAAGTGGAATTTCTGAGGCATAGGATATACACATTTGCTATCTAACAACTATCTCACTTGTTTCTGTGTAATAACACTCTGATCTTTAATCCATGTGGCAGTGTACTAATTCAGAGACTATATTCCTCAACCTGTTTTATAGTTAAAAATAGCCAATGAAATATGAATGGAGCTTTCTGGGTGTGACGTCCAGAAAACAGCCAGAACAACATAGCGGTTAAGCAGATGTGTGCCGGAATAAGACTGCTCAGATTTGATTTCGGCTTCTAGCATTTCATCAGCTGTTCGACCTTGAAGCGATCAAAGCTGTTTGACTTAAAGAAGTTAATTGTCTATGCTTCATTTTTCTTACTTCTACAATGTGTAAAATAATGGTATAAGGTCATAATTTGTTGAAAGATTTAAATGAAATGACACATGAATAGTATTTACAATAGTTCCTGGCACATAGAAAGCAAATCTAAAATGTATGATTTATTAATTTACTTCCTTGGCAACGTTTTACATTTTTCACATTGTTAATTTGTTCCTAAATAATAAATGTGAAGGAATATTCCATTTTATCTTAATTTTCTCCCTCTGATTACTAGTGTGGTTAAACATTTAAAAAGTATTCTGTATTTAGTTTTCTTTGTTTATGAATAGCTGATCATAGTCTCGTCCACTTTAGATGAGTTGTTTATCTTTGCATAATATATTTAAAAGCCTTATGTATAGTGATATTTTTCTATTAGAAAGATATTTTCTAACTTTAACATAGTAGAATGTTTTTTGTCTTCATAGTTCTTCTGTATATACTTCCCTGCTACATGCTTATTAAAAAAAAATTGTGTGTGTATGTGTATATATGTGTATATCTATGTATATAAACATATATATAAACATTTCAAAGTATACTTATTTTATTTTTTTATTTAGGTATATAATAATTCTGGGTGCAAGGGGAGCTTGTAAGACAGATGTTTAATTTTACAGCTTCTATTATGAGAGTGAGACTTTATTTCACATACCTGGGGATTTCCAGAGACTTCAGTTTCTGAGTGGCCAAAATGAATTGTCAATAGCAAGTTCACCCTGATACCAGCTTCATGTTAGGAAACTACTAGGCCTTGATAATCAATTGCATTCATTCACCAAGATTCACTCATAGCAGCTGCATGGTAAGTGAAAAGAAGTTGGAAATTGGGTTCTAATCCCACCTCTAATGTTTATAGAGATTGATCTAGACCATTGTACATAGTGAAAGATTGCTATTTCTAGTGAAAGCCAAAGTCTGGCTTAAATTTTTCCTAGTAATTTGTTGGTTAACATAGTTTTTTTCAATTATCAGTATTTTGCAAATCTCAGATAAATGTTAAACTTCAAAAAAATAAATCAGAAGTCTCCTAAGAATATCTTGAGATAGTGGATTTTCAGTGCTTCATCTTCAATGCCAGTCTGATATAGAAGGGGCAAATATATGAACTAAACGAAGACAATAGTGAGGAGGCAAGAACTAAAAGATTTCTTTTTTGGTATCCAAAAATGGACTGAATTTTGAAACGTTTTAAGTGGAGTTATATTAGAATAAAAAATGTA
>RJWJ010039182.1:0-14588 GCA_004363605.1 Indri indri | reverse complement strand
AGGTGGGACAGACTTGAATTATTTCTCCTGAGTAATTTGCAATATGACAAGAGTTGACTATACAGGCAATCGTATGAGGTCATTTTAATTTAAAAACAATTTAATGAATGAATATACTAACCTATCAGACTAACATATTTACTATGTTTAAATGAAACAATAAATGCCATATATTTTTGAATAAAGTAGAAATGAGAAAAATTAAGTTAAGTCTAGAAAATGATTATCTCAGAAATTGCTTGAATGGGCTGGGCGCGGTGGCTCACTCCTGTAAGCCTGGCACTCTGGGAGGCCCAGGCGGGTGGATTCTTTGAGCTCAGGAGTTTGAGACCAGCCTGAGCAAGAGCGAGACCCCCATCTCTACTAAAAATAGAAAGAAATTAGCCAGACAACTAAAAATATATATTAAAAAAAAGTAGCCAGGCACGGTGGTGCATGCCTGTAGTCCCAGCTACTCAGGAGGCTGAGGCAGAAGGATCGCTTGAGCCCAGGAGTTTGAGGTTGCTGTGAGCTAGGCTGACGCCACAGCACTCTAGCCCGGGCAACCAGAGTGAGACTCTGTCTCAAAAAAAAAAAAAAAAAAAAAGAAATTGCTTGAATGATGAAAGGGCAGCAGTACAAAAGTCTGCAGACGGGGAAGAGGAAAGAATTCCAGATTTATGGCAAATATAGCAAAGGGTTAGGTGCTTGGACTCAGGTAGGAAATTTGCTCCTTTATTTATTAATTACTTAACCTGACTCAGTACTTACCTGATTTAATCTCGGTTTCCTCATTCATAAAATGGGAATGATAATAATAGAGTTGTTTTGAAAACTAAATCGCATAGGGAAAAAATCATATAAAGCATGATCTAACTGAAATGAAGCATTACACAAATGATAGTAATCCTTAGCGTTAGAGAAAACGTGTAAGTAGAGGAGAAACATGATTAAAATGTTTCTATAAATCCTTCACTTGTTTCTTGAATTTTGGGGAATGGGAACTCAAATCTGGGAAGGAAAATCATAGTTGTTACAAAAGTTCATAGGCCCTAGCATTGAGACAGTCAAAACGAATTTAATATTTCAGGGCTTCTTTTTCACTTTGAAGACTGTGTCTTTTACGATCAAGTTCTAGACTACCTTGATTTTTATTTTATTTTATTTTTTTAGAGACAGGGTCTCACTCTGTCGCCCAGGCTGGAGAATAGTGGCCTAATCATAGCTCACCACAGCCTTGAACTCCTGGGCTCAAGCAATCCCCCTGCCTCAGCCTCCCAGTAGCTGGGACTACAGGCATGCGCCACTGTGCCCGGCCTATTTTATACTACTACTTTTTAGTCTGTTTGAGCATTTTCTTTTTCATCAGTTGGTTCAGTTATTGAAGGTCTACTTGTACACAGAGGATAAAAAAGATTAGCTCCTGTCTGAAGGTGTTTGAAAAGTACTATAATTGTCCTAGTCTTTTCTTGAAGTTTTCCCAAAGAAGTAAAAATGTTCAGAGGTAAAGCTACCAGGATCTCCAACCTATTTGATTGCTACCCCCTTGCTCACCATTCCAGTTATCTTTCAGCGACTCTATCCCATGATTTGTGCTAAGCTATTAGCTCCGACATGAGTACAATGTATACAGCAATTCTTATACCTGCCTAAGTCAGGATGGTATCTCTTAGGATTTGAAGTCCCTTGGGATCCAAATCTATCCTATGAATACACCTAGCTCAACCCAGTACAGCACAAAAGGAGGCGATTAATAATTAATGAAATTGAGAAATCAGCCCACTCTGGGTAATCTATCTTTGAGAGACTTGGGATTCTTTGTAAAATAAATACTAGGCCTTGTCCTTAAAGATGTGCAAAAGGGCCCTGGGCCAGCAATCTAGAGAGGTTTTAATCCCAGCACTGCCCTAATCAGCTGAAAGGTGGGTGCTCCCGTCATGTCAGCTCTCCGAGCCTCAGTTTCCCCATCTATAAAATAAGGGGTAGGCTTGACGGTCCCTCTCTCGCTATAATTCCCAATCCGAGGTTCTGGGAGAAGTCCATAAAACGAATAAAATTCCCTCCAGGACTGCTAGATGTGGCCAGGCCAGGTGGCTCACTCCTGCAATCCTAGCACTCTGGGAGACCGAGGCCAGAGGATCGCTTGAGCTTAGGAGTTCGAGACCCGCCTGAGCAAGAGTGAGACCCCCGTCTCTACTAAAAATAGAAATAAATTAGCCAGACAACTAAAAATAGAAAAAATAGCCGGGTGTCCTGGCACACACCCCTAGTCCCAGCTACTCAGGAGGCTGAAGAGGGAGGATTGCTTGAGCCCAGGAGTTTGAGGTTGCTCTGAGCCAGGCTGACGCCACAGCACTGGCACTGTAGTCGGGGCGACAGGCAGAGCAAGACTGTCTCAAAAAAAAGGACTGCTAGATGTGAACTCACTGCTCAAGGTCAAGGTTGAACGATTCGCTCTCTGGGTCCAGCCAGTAAGGGCGGCCACAGGGCACCGATCTCTGTTGATTTATTAACGCAGTTTGCCCAGACAACTATCCCTTAAAGCTCCGTACTTGCTCCTCCCCTCATGGAAATTCGGGGTTGCGGGGTGCTCAGGAACCGTCCTTAAACTTCAAAACTCAAAACCCCACTCCTAAAACCCCACTCCTAGGAAGGGAAAGGGCGCAGAGCCCGGCCTACTCGTGCGCCTGCGTATTGCGCTCCGCGGGGGAGGAGGTCGTGCTGCGAGCTTGGGTCGTGCTCCCAGCCCCTCTTCCCGGCAAATCA
Source organism: Indri indri (assembly GCA_004363605.1). Taxonomy (NCBI): domain Eukaryota; kingdom Metazoa; phylum Chordata; class Mammalia; order Primates; family Indriidae; genus Indri; species Indri indri. The sequence continues at coordinate 11,843 of RJWJ010039182.1, read as the reverse complement.
CGCGAGATCCCCGCTCTTCTCGGAGCTCCACGACGGTGAGTGACGCGCGACGGGCCGCTGGGGCTGGGGCTCCTGAAGGTGGGTCGGGCCCACGCGGTGAGGGAGGAAACTCGGAACCAGGATGACTTCCAGGCTTCCTTCCGGAGCTGCCGGCGACGCTGGCGTTACTGCTTAGGACGCTAGGACAGGGAATGCTAGAGAAAGAAGGTTTTTTTTGTTGGTGTTTTGCTTTTTAGAATTGCTGGGGGTAAGCAACCTCAAGTTTGGACGTAATCGTGTTTGAGGTGCCGTTGGGACTTTCATTTAACACGTATTTATTGAGCACCTACCTTGTGCCAGGCAGAGGGTGGACATAATCATTGAACAAAGCAGACACAGATTCTTACCCTGTTAGCACTGACGATCTGCGGAGTCAGTTTGAAATTCGATTGGAGACGTAGATTATTAGTAATTGCTCTGCAAGTGGTTGTGGTAGTGGGAGCCATAGAGGATAGTGAGGTCCACGCAGGAATCCCCACATACAAGACTTGGCGAGAGGAAGGAGGAAATCAAAATACCCAAAGGAGAGAAGAGGACCAGCAGAGAGAGTCGGAAAGACACGTTTTACAATAGTCATGGTTCACAAATGACTGAATAATTGAATAAGATAAGGATAGAGAAGTGCTTTATTAAAAGGTGTTAGGCCCAGGAGTTCGAGTCATCAGTCTTCAGTGAGTTATGATTGCACCACTGCACTGCAGCCTGGGTGACAGAGGGAGACCCTGTGTTCATTAAAAAGAAAAAAAAAATGAAAAGACACCTCATAAACAGGGAGAAAACATTTCACCAGGCAGTAGTTCATGCCTATTACCCCTGCACTTTGGGAGGCTGACGTGGGAGGATTGCTTGAGGCCAGGAGTTCTAGACAAACCTGGGCAACATAGCAAGACCCTGTCTCTAAAAAAAAAAAAAGAGAATAGGTGCTGTAGTCCCAGCTACTCAGGAGGTTGAGACAGGAGGATCAGCTTAAGCCCAGAGTTCACGGCTGCGGTGAGCTATCATGACACCACTGTGCTCCAGCCTGGGCAACAGAGTGAGACCCCCATATCTTTAAAAATTTCAGGAAGCTCATGTTTTGGAAATGTACATGCTGTGTTTGATGTTGTTATTACAAGTTGTGCAACCTTGGACAAATTATTTAACCTCCACATACGTCCCTTTCCTCATCTATAAAATAAAGATGATGATATTACCAACCTCATAGGGTTGTTGGGAGGAGAGGTTTAAACAAGATAATGAATATAAAGTCTTTATCTCAGTTCCTGGCACTTAAGAATATTCAGGAAACAGACTGAGAGAAGCAACTTTTCCAAGATCTCGCCTGGTTAGAACCAGGAAGTGTACTCTGCTCTTCCTAGTTCAATAACCTTTCCCTTTTACTAGGCTGCAAGGTAGACACTCAGATAACACACTCTTTAGGACCAGCAACAAAGCAAATTTTTTATCTGAGTCATCCACGTGGTATTATTTTGGAATATTACTTAGCATCAGTTAGGGACCCAATTAATATACCAGGCAAATATGATTTGCTGAGTTTTTTCCCCACACCTAGCATGAATTCAACACCACCCCCTTCTTCTGGATCTTCAACTTGGTATGTCTTGTTTTAGATGTCAATTTTGTGACTAAATCAAGTTTTTTTTTATTTTTAATGCATTGTTTGTACTTGTCATGCTGATAAGCAGTATTTGACAGACCAAACATGAGACAGTGGCTTTTAAGATTATAGTGCAGCTGAAAAAATTCCTCTTGCCTTGTGATGACATCATAATGTCATAGCATACTTACTTTATTTTTTTATAAATTTAGTGTAGCCTAAGTATGTAGTGTTTATAAAGTCTATGGTATTGAGGTATATTGTGAAATTATCCTATGTTAGTTAACTGTGATATTTGATACTGGAAAACTTTCTAATTTAATACAGAGGGAGAGAACTTTAATAGTGTACTTTTCATGCTGATAAGCATTATTTGGACAAATCTATAATATACATGTTTTAAAGAAGTAAATCATGTCATTGAAAGCAATAGAAGGCTGGGTGCAGTGGCTCATGCCTGTAATTCCAGTGCTTTGGGAGGCCAAAGTGGGAGGATTGCTAGAGCCCAAGAGTTAAAGGTTACAGTGAGCTATGACTGCACTCCAGCCTGGGAAATAGAGTGAGACCTGTCTGAAGGAAAAAAAAAAGAAGGAAGGAAAGAGAGAAAGGAAAGAAAGAAAAGAAAGAGAAAGACAGTAAGAAAGAGAAAGAAAGAAATTAGAAAGGAGGGCAAATACAAAACTTCATTGGAAATACTCTTTTGATTAAAAATTTAGCCATTGTGCTATTAATAACCACTTAAGGACAGTTTGGACCCACTTAATTTGGAAAAGCTTTGCTTTTTAATCCTTATGTAATTTATACAATGGTGATTCAATAGAAAATTTCCTTTTTAAGATGTATGTAACCCTAGAAGACATCATGGACTTCTTAATGTGATGAAGTAGGATGCAGGTGGTACCACCTTTAAAGTTTCTTGCCTGAGAAATTCAACCTGAAGCTAATCTAACCTCTAGATCTAACTGTCAGTCACCAGTAAGGGGAGGAGATAGAAGAACAAGGTAAATGATACCATGAGAAAGCAATCAGAGGACATTTTACAGACAAAGGAATGAAGAAATAAATCAGTGGCATGAAATAAAAAGGGAGGGAGACTCAAAATGTAGTATGTGGACCTTGAATCCTGATTCTAATGAAACCAACTATAAAAAGACATCTTTGAGACAATCAGGAAATTTGAATATGCACTAGGTATTCGAATATGCATATGATGTTAAGGAATTACCTATACTATTCTGTCAGGTGTAATAATGGCATAGTGTTTATGTTTGAAGCAATCCATTATCAGAGATGCCTAACTGAAGGATTTTTGGGTGAAACGGAATGATGTCTGGGATTTGCTTTAAGGGAAAGCTGGAAAGTGTAGTCTTTTAGCTGGGCAATATCATGTCCAGAAGGAGAGAATGAATATTGAGGGCAACTAGCCATTTCTTTCACAACCAGTGAGATTATGAGTACAGTCATATGCTGCATGATGATGGCTCTGTCAGCGATGGACTACATATGATGCTGCTGGTCCCATAAAATTATAATGGAGCTGAAAAACTCCTCTTGCCTAGTGATAGCCATTGTAACAACATCGTGCAGTTACTTTATTTTTTAATAAATTCAGTGTAGCCTAAGTGTTTGTGTTTATAAAATCTGTTTTAGTGTACAGTAATGTCTTGGACCGTCATATTCACTCACCACTCACTAACTAACTCACCCAGAGCAACTACTAGTCCTATAAGCTCTATTCATGGTAAGTGCCTTATCTAGGTGTACCATTTTTTATCTTTTATACTGTATTTTACTATACTTTTTGTGTGTTTAGATATGTTTAGATGCACAAATACTTACCATTGTGTTCCAGTTGCCTACAGTATTCAGTACTGTAACTTGCTGTACGGGTTTGTAACCTAGGGATGTGCCATATAGGTACCCTCTTACAGGTTTGTGTAAGTATCCTCTATGATGTATGCACAACGGCGAAATCGCCTAACAACGTGTTTCTCAGAATGTATCCCCATCATTAGGTGATGCCTGACTGTGTAAAGCACACAACAGGCTTGATTTTCTCATTTTTACTCGTGAGAAAGTAAGCAAAGCTATTTTCCACAAATCAGATAGTGCCAGCACTGGAACTTCATTTTGCTTCTTTCAAATTATAAACCCAAAATAAACTGATCCTTTACTTATTTGGCCGTTCTGTGTTACAGAATTTCCTACAGGTGAGGATTTAAAAACGCCTTTGATGTATTCCTTTTAGTCAGCAAAACTCTTAGGAATTTCTATTTTTATAAGAGAATAAAAGAACCTTTGAAAATTCGGATGCATCTCAGTTAAGCAGTTAGTGGTTTTATTTTGCCATTAGATTAACTGGCTAGCTCTGGAGGAATATATCTTGTTTTCATTTAATCAAGCTGTAGTAGGAGGACGCATAGTCGTGATGATGGTGCGAAGATGAATGTGCTTGAATTGTCTGAGGCCAAAAACATTTTACCTCAGTCAATCTCCAATGAATTTGTTACTATTGGCTATGAATTCTGAGTAGAATTTCGTGTATTCGCTTTAGGAGGCAAACTCTAACAAGAGTGTTTATCTTTTTTGGATCCTAAATGTAATGTTTCCCCTCTTCATTCAGAAACACAAATGGACTTCCTTTTTTATTTTTAAATTTTTGAATACTTCAAGTTCTTCTTATGATTTAAAAATTTTTCTATTTATAGGAGTTATTTTATACAGAAATCTTGTGAGACCACTGCATACACAGGGTGATGATTGTACAAAGAGTGGTATTGAATTCCCGACCTGGTATGTATTTCTGTGATGAATGAACAATTATGGTCTTTGAAAATTATAATGCAAGTGGAGTGATATCAGTGTGGTAAATTAAGGTAGTCATATATTAACACAGTAAATTAACAGTAAAGACGTTAGAAGAAACTCTTTAAACAGTGTAATATTCAGTTTTTCAAATGATAACTTACCAAGGCCATTTGTTGATGAGATAAGGTATTTTGGAATCATTGTAACATTTGAGATGTTATATTACAAATATATACGGCTTTTGTTTTTTCTTTATAGCATGTATTAGTGGTTTGTAAAATTTTGCTTTGAAACTTACTGACTTATGTCAGTGTTGACATGTAATCTGCATCATAGAAACTTCTGGGTCCACTATTGCCTTGGTTTTGCTGCCCACCTGCTGTGTGACCCGACGCAGTCACTTAAGTTTTCTGACTTCGGTTTTAATATAGTGAGCCATTAGTTTAAGAACTTCACATTCTCTTCCCACCTTAGAAATTGAGTGATTCTTTGGACAGTAAGTTTGCTTTGTTAAACAGAAACTGAAGATGAGTACACTTTCAGTGATTACATTTCCTGCTTACAAATTTTTCTTATACCTCAGATTTTCTAATTTCCTAATTTTCCAGACTACTTTTTTTTTTTAAAGTACATTCATTAAGTTTCTGTTTGCTTCTTAAAATGAAAAAGGAAAATTTACTTAACTTTTTACTTTGGCTGATATGGTGTTTTTGTTACAATGTAAATTTTAATTTTCGTAATTAACAAAGAGCTGGGTGTGATTTTCCACTTTTTGAATTCCTTCTATAATTTTAAAACAGATGAGGTGATTTACCTGTAATGATTTTAAAAAAGGAAATTTGAAGTTGACAGCAGTATTCCAAAAGAACTTCTTTGAAAAAATCCAGAGCCATCAAAACTATTTGAAAATGTTTATACTGAGTTATTTCTCCAGTTACAGAGAAATTACAAAACAGTATAGATTTATTCATGTGTGTTTTAAAAGACAGTGCTCTGAATCCTAGAGTGACCTTTTAAAAAATAATAACTATATAAGAAAGTGGCTTTTCAACTTTATATTTTGCCTGATATTTTAGGGAAAAATGGTAATCCAGTGGCAGAGAATTTCCGAATGGAAGAAGTCAATTTACCAGATAATATCAATGAAGGTCAAGTGCGAGTTAGGACTCTTTATCTTTCTGTGGATCCTTACATGGTAAGAATCAGAATCTTGTGACTTGGTGAAAAATAACTTTATTTTCATATTTTTCATGTCATTGCATCTGAATTTTATTGTGTAGTCCTTATGATTGATAAATGAGCAATTATATCTTGATACCTGTGAATTACAGATTGCCTTTATTTTTATTCACTAGTGTTATTAAGGAATGTTGTAGAAGGAATATATTTACAATAGTGGCACATGTGGTTAGTCAAGTTCTTCCGAATGTCCAGATCACTTCTCAGTAGTACATGAAGCTTGAAGATAATAAGATAGGATTGGAAATTCTCTCAGATTCAGTTTACAAGGGAGGCTACCTATGAGACCTTTACTCTAGTTGATCTCTTTGTGAAAAGAACAGACTCACTTATGCCACCTCTAGATAAAGGAGGTTTTTTTGAAAAGATGTATGTTGCCTAGGACTGCAACTAATAAACTATTAGGCACAAGGACCTCAGTTTTAGTAAATAATCTAAGGGGCTGGCTTCTTGCTTTGCTTCTCTCAGAGTCACATAGTCTCTTCTTTACTTCTGACTTCATCTCATGGCCATGACAAGCACATCTCTGTCAGTTTACCTCCACTACTAAGAGTCTCAGTGCTTAGAATCAGATTGCCGAGATAGGGAAATTGGCCCAATTTTTCTGTTATTTTAAAACTGTTTCATAGGTTACAGACCAACTATGTTCGTTTCCTATTGCTGCTATAACATGTTACTATTAACTTAGTGGCTTTAAACAACACAAATAAGGCCGGGCATGGTGGCTCACGCCTGTAATCCTAGCACTCTGGGAGGCCGAGGCGGGTGGATCGTTTGAGCTCAGGAGTTCGAGACCAGCCTGAGCAAGAGCGAGACCCTGTCTCTACTAAAAATAGAAAGAAATTGGCTGGACAACTAAAAATATATAGAAACAATTAGCCGGGCATGGTGGCACATGCCTGTAGTCCCAGCTACTCGGGAGGCTGAGGCAGAAGGATCGCTTGAGCCCAGGAGTTTGAGGTTGCTGTGAGCTAGGCTGATGCCACGGCACTCTAGCCCGGGCAAAAGAGTGAGACTCTGTCTCAAAAAAATAAATAAATAAATAAACAACACAAATATATTATCTATAGTTCTGGAGATCAGAGATCTGAAATTGGTCTCACAGGGCTGAAATCAAGGTGTTGGCAGGGCTGCAATCCTTCTGGAGGCTCTGGGAATAACCCATTTTCTCGCCTTATCCAGCTTTTAGAGGCCACCCACATTTCTTGACTCACAGCCGGCATCGCTCTAACCTCTACTTCAGTGGTCACATCTCTGATTCTGCTCTCCTTCCTCCTCCCTCTTATAAGGACCCTTGCGATTACATTGGGCCCACTGGGGTAGTCCAGGGTAATTCCCCCACCTCAAAATCTTTAACTTAATCATGCCTACAAAGTACTTTTTGCCATATAAGGTAACATATCCACAGGTTTCAGGGATGAGGACATGGACATCTTTGGGTGGCATTATTCTGCCTGCCATACCAACCTATGGGTTAGCTGTCCAGGGGTCAGGTGGCCCCATTGAATCCATTTATCTGTATTTGGAGGGAGGGTTGGGCAAGGGCTGCCCCTTGGTGAGAGAGCAGTGGCCACAAGAAGGTACAATTAGAGAGCTTATCATCAAGTTACAAGGCACATGAAAGAATTGCCCATCTCCGAACAATGGATAGAGTATCTTACACATGGCTTAGGTTCTTTAGTATACATGTGAGTCAAAAATTTGACCTATGGGTGGTCAAAATACTCTTGGAAAATGCTTAGCTTATTCTTAAATCACCAGGATCTGACCCCTTGGAAACTTAAAAACTCAGAATCATTCTTTTTCGCCATGTAATATGATTTGCCAAAGCTTTCTTTCTGGTGTTCACTTGCCCTTCGTAATGGACTGCTTTTCACCTTTTATCACTGAACTCCCAAATAATGAAAGAACTACGTTGTAGTTTTTTTTTTCTTTTCTATTTGCTCTTCAACTAACCTAAAACCACATCTTCAAGTATTTTACTTTTAACATCTCCTGAACCCTTCCTTTTTTTATTTAGAGGCTGATTATCTCTTTTTCATTATTGAAGACATGTAAAAAAATAGGAACGATTTTATTATTTTTATTGACCTTATAAACAATCGGAACAGAGGCGTATAAAGTAGGAAGTGGAAGAGTGCCCTTACAAAGGATGGCCTATTGGTCTGTTGTCTAGTAAACAGTAATGTACCAATGTCAATTTCCTGGTTTTGATATTAATATTATGCTCAGCTATTTAAGATGTCACCCCTGGGGAAAGCTGGGTGAAGGACTATGTAGTAATACTTTTTAAAAATATGTATAACAATTTTATTAAGTGTTATTCACACACCATACAATTCACCCATTGAAAGAGTACAATTAAATTGTTTTTAATGTCTTCACAGAGTTATGCAACTGTCACCACAATCAATTTTACAACATTTTCATCACTCTCAGAAGAAACCCTGAACCTATGCTGATTAGCAATCATTCTCCATTTCCCCTCACACCCACCCTCAGCCCTACACAACCACTAATTTTTGTCCCTGTAGATTTGCCTATTCTGGACATTTTATATAAATTGAAACATAAAATATGTGACCTTTTGTGTCTGGCTTCTTTCACTTAATGTATGTTTACAAAGTTCATCAATATTACAGCTTATATCAGTATTTCACTTCTTTTTATTGATGAATAATGTTCCATTATATGGATATACAATATTTTGTTTATCTGTTCATCAGATTATGGACATGTAGGTTGTGTCCACAATTTGGCTGTTATGAATACTTCTGTTACCAACATTTGTGTACAAGTTTTTGTATGGACTGTGTTTTCATTTCTCTTGGGTATATACCTAGGAGTAGAATTGCTAGGTCCTATGTTAATTGTATGTTTAACCTTTTGCAGGACTACCAGTCTCTTTTCCACCAGCATAAGGGTTTCAATTTTTCCACATCCTCACTAACACTTGTTATTATCTGTATTTTTGGTTATAGCCATTCTAATTGGTATCTCATTGGTATCTCATTGGTATCTCATTTGCTTGCATTTCCTTGATGGCTAATAATGTTGAGCATGTTTTCATGTGTTTATTGGTCATTTGTGTCTTTTTTGGAGAAATGTCTATTCAGATCTCTTGTGTATTTAAAAAATTGGATTATCTTTCTTTTTATTATTGAGTTATAAGAGGTCTTTATGTATTCTAGATATGAGCCGCTTACTGGATATGTGATCCGTAAATATTTTCTCCCATTCTATGGGCTCTCTTTTCATATGCTTGATGGCATCTATTGAAGCACAAAAGATTTTAATTTTTTTTTTTTTTTTTTCCGAGATGAGATCTTGCTCTGTCACCCAGGCTGGGGTTTAGTCAGTGGTGCGATCATAGCTCACTGCAGCTTCAAACTCCTGCCTCAGCCTTCCATGTAGCTGGGATGACAGGTGTATGCCACCATGGCAAACTAATGTATTTTTTGTTTTTTTAGAGATGGGGGTCTCACTATGTTGCCCAGGCTGGTCTTGAACTCCTGGTCTTGAGTAGTACTCCCACCTCAACCTCCCAAGTAGCTGGGATTACAGGCATAAGCCACTATAAAAGTTTTAAATTTTGATAAAGTCCAATTTATCCATTTTTTCTTATGTTATTTTTACTTTTGGACTCATATGTAAGAAGGCTTTGCCTCACTTAAGGTCACAAGGATTTAGTCCTATAATTTTTTTTTATTTCGGCATATTACAGGGATACAAATGTTTAGGTTACATATATTGCCTTTGCTTACTACTATATGTGCATGTAAGTGTTGTAGTCCTATAATGTCTTCTAAGAGATCTATAGTTTTAGCTCTAACATTTAAGTCTATGGCCCATTTTGAATTAATTTTTGTGTATGGTGTGAGGAAGGGGTCTGTATTAGTGTTCTTCAGAGAGACAGAATCAATAGGAGATACACACAGAGACACACAAACACATATAAGAGGGATTTATTAGGGGAATTGACTTACAGGATTATGGAACCTGGGAAGTCCTATGATAGGCTGTCTGCAAGCAGGACAACCAGAGAAGCCGGTAGCATGGTGTAGTCCAAGTTGGAAGGATCAAGAACCAAGGAAGTTAGCCAGTGGTGTAACTGTCATTCTAAGGCCAAAGGTTTGAGAGCCCCAGGAAGCCACTGTTGGAAGTCCCAAAGTCCAAAGGCTGAAGAACCTGGAGTTTTGATGTCCAAGGGCAGGAGAAGAAGGGTGTCCTACTCCACGAGAGAGAGAGAGAGAGAGAGAGAGAGAGAGAATTTGTCCTTCTTACTCCTTTTTGTTCCACTCAGGCCCCCAGTGGATTAAATGGTGCCTGCTCACTTTGAGGGTGGATCTTCTGTACTTAGGCCACCAACTCACATGCCAGTCTTCTCCAAAAACACCCTCAAAGACATATCCAGAAACAATGCTTCACCAGCTATTTTAGGCATCCCTCTGTCCATGCCCCATGTGTGTCTTCCATTTGTCTATTCATCTGTATCATTTGTAGTATCTTTTATAATAAGCCAGTAAATGTAAAGTGTTTCCAAGTTCTGTTAGCTGCTCCAAAAAATTAGACGAGATTGGGTGTGTTCAGGGTGGTATGGCTGTAGACTGCTCCAACAAGTTAAACCAAAGCAGAATTGATTGGTTGGTGGGTGGGGAAATACCCCCTCCCCACCCCACCCCCGCAATCTGGTGTTAGAAGTGTTGTGGTGAGAGAGAGAAAGTAGGCAAAACACTTCAGTTTTTTCCTATGTCTCACGACACTTATTTCCAGTTTTCCTATTAGTTGTGTTTAAGTCTCAGGCCCTTGGTTTGGCAGTGTCCTGTGGTGCTGCACTTGCTTTCCAGGACTACATGGGAGGTGACACCCAAGGAGAAGCATGGTATATTCACACAGAAGCTTCTGCCTCAATTCCCTATTTGGTGTTTCCCTCTGATGAACGAAACTAGACCACATGGGTCCCTTAATCAAGTAGCCTTCCATGTTTTCCATTGACATTTTGGCCTCTACATTTTGGGCTTCATGAGAGAGGCAAGAGTGAGCCACAGAGGAAGACAGCCTTGACTACTGCCCAGAGAAGTCCTTAGCCGTAATCTCGTGGCAGGATGTGGTCTCACTGTGACACTTTGTCTTTGGGGTGTAAAGAAAGCATCCTCTGGTTAGGGGGCAAGATGTAGGGAGAGTTTTTGGTCTGAAGTTGTGATGAACAACCATATAAAAATTGTTTTCTTTTGGGTTATTTCCATTTGGGAGGCAGAATTGCTAGGCCAAAAGAAATCGAGAGTTTTATGGTTTGTATGTTGCTGGTTTGTTTTCCTGAAAAAATGGACAGTTTTATACTATCAGCAATATGTAACTGTACCTAATTGGCCACAATCCATTGAAACCATTGAAATAGTATTTTGTATTATTTTTGCTACCATAATGTGTGTAATATTACTTAAATTTCTGTAAGTAACTCTTTAAAAATTTCAACAGCTTTTATTGAAATATAATTCACATATCATATACTTTGTACATTCAAAGTGTATAATTTAGTGATTTTTAGAATACGCATAGAATTGTACAACTATCACCACAATCTAATTTATTTAAAACAATTTTTATTGATGAATAAAATTTATATGTATTTATGGTGTACAACATGATGTTTTAAAATATGTTTACATTGTATGATTGCTGAATCATTCTAATTAACATGGATTACCTCATATATTACTATTTATTTGTGGTGAGAACACTTAGAATCTATTCTTTGGGCAATCTTCAGGTATACAGTATATTGTGTGTAACTATAGTCACCATGCTGTTTCAGGTCTTATTTTTAAATCTGCAATCCATTTTGAGTTGATTTTTGTATATGGTGTGAAATAAGGGTCTAATTTTATTCTTCTACATGTAGGTATCCAATTTTCCCAGCACTGTTTATTGAAGAAACTGTCCTTTCCCCATCGTATGTTCTTGGCATCTTTGTTGAAAATCAATTGACTGTAAATGCGTGGATTTATTTGTGGGCTCTCTATTCTGTTCTTTTGGTCTGTGTGTTTGTTTTTATGCCAGTACCATGTTGTTTTCATTACCGCAGTTTAATTTTAGAACATACTTAAATTCCTTTTTAATTGTACTTCTTTACTTGCTAGAGAAGAGGTACATTTTTTTT
>RJWJ010039181.1:0-10000 GCA_004363605.1 Indri indri | reverse complement strand
TTACCTACTTTTGATTGTCAAAGCAGGAAACCTGGAGACACAGCAAAAGCAAAATCACCCGTGACTTGCTCCCTCACCACAGTCAAAACACATACCTTCAGAGATTAAAAGTATTTTGAAGGCAGCAATAAAGTGGTCACATGGGGCACTGCTACAATTGTTCCTTCTGAGATGCCAGGGCATCCCTATGGGGGATTTTTAAACCTCACCTGCATAAAAAGAAGACATCCTCCCCAACACCTGCAGTAGACACTCTGACCTCAGTCCACAGAGTAAACAGACAGTTAACATATTAATCAACAGTCAGAGACACGATTTCATAATGAGGACCACTTTCAAAAGCCAAGCGATGCACAGATGTCTTCAGTTCTCATTTGAAAACTTCCATGTTAAGGAGAGGCTTTCACAGGTTAGAAAATAAACATCCTGATGACACCTAAGACTTTTGAGGGGTGGTGGTTGTTTTAAGGCAAGAAGAGCATGGCAAGAGAAAGAGATCATTTTAAAAGAGAGAAATTGTATTGGGTAGTCAAGGATGGGTATATTAAATGAGTGAACCTCATACTAACTCTGCCAAATTACCAACAGCCCTATTAACACTTAAGAAATTGTACACTGTCAGCCCCGAAACACACATTGAACCAGAAATCAATCTAAAATCACTTCCAAGAAACAGTTGCTGCCAATACTTCTGAGATGAAGTCCCTGACAGACCCACAAATTTTGACCTGTAAACCATTTGATAAAAACCAATAATGCAGGAAGAAAAAATAAAATTTGTAACCCTGATTCTCCACTGCCCCTTAAAAAAAGAATAAAATAATATAAATAGGAAAGCTGGAAACCAAAATAAAACCAATGCTAGATGCTGAGATAACATTTTCAAAGTGTTTCAGCTGGATATTTAATAAAAGTGGCAAGTGTCACATTTCAGCTTCAATTCAGATAGCTCTGCTTCCAGACAACATATGTTAATCATCAGGAAAATTTCCCCTAAAAACACAACGTATATGAAAACACAGTAGATTTTTAATACATATGAAATGAAATCTGACTATTGTAATAGGTCTGGCAGTAATAATGCCCAAGATACAGTAAAATACAATAAGATTCATCTGTGATATTTCATATATTTATATATAAATGTACTTTACCACTGTCATATCTTTGATGAGGACATTTTTATATTTCTAAAGCAAGTTTTTTTTAATTCACTGATGTTCCTCAAGATTAATACACACGACAAATCTACACGAGGGAGATTTCTTTGTGCGCTATTATTTAACAACCAAACAGATGACATCTCTCCAATGATCTCTCAAAAGCTTCTTTTGTTGTGCCAACCAAGACCTTATCTTCCAGTTTATCTCCTTATACGAGGCCTGCCATCCTCGCCTGCCCGTTAAACTGCAGCAAAGCAGTGAAATTCAGTGGAATCTAACAATCACTAAGTTCAGTTCTGCTTTCTCACTCCTCTCCTTTTATGGGTGAAGACACAGAAATAGTTGACTAATTTTAATGACTTACCCAAGAATATCAGTGTGAATATCCTGGTACAAAATGAGTTGAAGTCATGCTTGAAAAATACATTTCTCCTCAACCATGCAGCAAAAGTAAGTAATTTTTAAATGTCTCTTTTGAGATGAAGCTTGAGGAAAGCTGCCAACATTCTATTTCAAAGGAATTTCCAGCTCATTCCCTGGAGTGCCCCATCTTCAACCATTCGACATCAGCGGCCCCTGAATCCACTGACTTGACCAGCTCTTCATGGGTCATCACCCGTTTATGTCCTCACCCTCCTCCTTGCTCAGCCCAGTCTATGACACCACACAGTAATCACTCCCTTGCATTTGTCCCCAATCCATGTCTGCCCATCTCCACTTCCACACTATTCAGGTGTCAAACCTACGATCGTCCTTGGATTTTCTCCCTACACCAAGGCTACCGACTCACCTAAAGGAAAACAGACGACTATACTGGCTGGTCTTGCTTGAAAGATTTGATACTAATCTCAAAGGACTTTTCACTCTGCTCAGTAATTTTATTACAATTCCTTGGCCAACTTAAACTCCTGCTGTTAGAAAACTATTTCACACTTCTATCCCTTCTTCACACTCATCTGATGATCTCGAGTCTCATTTTGCTTAGAAAACAGAAGCAACCAGAAGATAATCACAGCATCTTCCCACAAGTGTGTGTCTCACCTACATGCAGCTGTACAAATCTAAAGCTCACAAAGCCTCAGCTCCAGCTAAAGAAGCCAACACACCACTTGGTGCACTAGATCCTGTCCCCTCTTGCCTACTGAAGGAGATCCTCTGTCGATGCTTTTATCTGTCTAAATAATTCCATCAGTTTTCAAGTACAATAGAATTCCCACCCTTAAAAAAATAAACAATTTTTCTGACTTTACATCCTATGTAGCTATTCTCTATTACCCCCTAGCCCACAGCAAAGATCTCTCAAGAACTGTGTATTCTGTCTGTTTTCTCATCTCTCATTCGCATCTTAACCAAGTCCAATCAGGACTGTGCCCCTACTCAAACACTGACATGACATTGTCAATGTCACCATGATCTCCATGCTTCTATATCCAATGTTCAAGTCTCCGTTAAGGTGCTCAACCGCTTGGAATTCCCACAGTTATTCGCTCCTCTCTCTTTCTTAGCACTCTCCTCATGTGGCTTTGGATCACTTCACTTGCCAGAGTGTCCCCCTATCCTCAATGGTTGTTCCTTTTCGGTCCCGCTCACCGGTTCCACTTCAGCTCCTCAATGTCTAAATTTAGGGAGCACCTCAGACTCAGTTCTCAGACACCTTCTCTCCTCCCACTGCACTCACTCCCTCAGGGATCTCATCCAGACTCAAGGATCTAAATGCACCTATCCATCAAATGCCCAGCCTTCCTCTCCAGTTCTAACTTTTCCCCTGAACTCTAGGCTCATATATGCAATGGCCACTTTCTCTTGGGTAGGTAACAGCATCTCTCAGAAAACGGCATCGTAAATCAACTAGATTCTTAGGCCAAAGTGTATATCAAATCAGCAAATCCTAACAGAAGTACTTTCAAAACATACCCTGAACCCAACCACTTCTCACAACCACCGCTTGCCAACTGTGCCCAGGCCTCACTATCTTCCACCTGGACTATACACAAGCCTCCTAATCAGTCTCCCTGTTTGTTCCCCTGCCCTCCACAACCACTCCAGGGTCATCCACTTAAGACATAAAGCAGATCACAGCTTCCCATCAGATGCGGAATAGGCCCACAGAGCCCTGGTGACCCGACTCCTGATCACCTCTCTGGCTTCACCTCCCCCCATCCCTCATTTGATCACCCCTCTCTGGCCACACTGGCCTCTCTGCTGCTCTTCAAACATCCTTTTACATCCCTGCCTCGGGGACTTCGCAGTTACTATTTCTGTCACCTGAAGCATTCTTCCCCAGGGTATCAAATGGCTTATCTCCCAGCTTCCTTTAATTTCTTGTTCACATGTCAGCTTCTCAGAGAGGCCTTTCCTGACCACCCTGTCTAAACTCATGCACTGCTCACCCTTCATCTCACATTCTGCTTGTTTCCATCGCACTCATCACTGATGTCACACTGTACCTTTATTAGTTTACTTGTTTGTCACCCAACTCCCTCACTAAAATGTAAGATTCATGAAGTCAGAGACTTTGTTTTGTTCCTTGCTGTACCTGCAGCATCAAGAGCCATGCCTGGTGCCCAATAAATGTTTGTTGAATGAATTATCAATTAAGGAATGAATGAATTACCAATTTAACCAATATTAGCCATGACCATGTATAGTCAGGCAGACTGTCCCCACATACCAAAAAGATAAAGAATAATTTAGATCAAAGCAAACCTGTATTGTTGTAAAGATGTTCATTCCATTTCCTATGTAGATTATATCATAGAAAGAATAAAGAGATAACTCATATCTTACCCCCAATTTCAGATTAAAGACATCATACATTTAGTGACTAATTAATAGCAAATCTTAATCCCTTGCATAAGTGTTTTGATAAACTGTGATCTGTAAGTCTCAGAGGAAAAAAATGTTATTTTTGGCCAGGCGCGGTGGCTCATGCCTGTAATCCTAGCACTCTGGGAGGCTGAGGCGGGTGGATAGCTCAAGGTCAGGAGTTCGAGACCAGCCTGGGCAAGAGCGAGACCCCGTTTCTACTAAAAAAAAAAAAATAGAAAGAAATGATCTGGACAACTAAAAAAATATATATATATATAAATTAGCCAGGCATAGTGGCACACGCCTGTAGTCCCAGCTACTCGGGAGGCTGAGGCAGAAGGAACGCTTGAGCCCAGGAGTTTGAGGTTGCTGTGCACTAGGCTGATGCCACGGTACCCTAGCCCTGGCAACAGAGCAAGACTCCGTCTCAAAAAAAAAAAAAAAGTTCTTTTTCCCAGTTGAAACTAGGGTCTCAAGAATACACTCTAAAGCTCAATCTTACGCTATAATCGGCTTCTCTCTTGTTCAGTAATACATGTGGCTAAATAGAGAGCACAGGAAAGTGGCTGGTTATTTCTTCATTATGCAAATATGTCTTCTCTGCCATATTAAACCACAAGCTCCCAGAGGGTAAGGACACTTCTTTGACCTCTGTAATAGTCAGAATAGGTTAGGTTACACTGAGTGTGCCAAATCACAGCCTCTTACCCCAACAAAAGAATATTGCTTAAGATATATGTCTAGTGCAGGTTGGCTACAATTTAGCTTATCATAGTCAATTAAGCACCCAGAAAACAGGCTCCATCTCAACAATCACTTGCATAATCACTATGGCAATAGGATGGGAACATGATGAATCACATACTGGCTCACAAAGCTTCCAACGCTTTGCTCACATTTCACTGGCCAGAGCAAGTCCCATGGCCCCTTCAGAGGAGGAGGGGACATGCAATCCTACAATCCTGCCTGAATATTTTCCGCCTTTCTGACTGCCTTGGTCCCCTTACAGATCCTTGAATAATAACTTGTACCTGACAGCAGGTGAATACTTTCCTATTTACCTCTATTCTTTTTACCCAGGCATATGTTTGAACACACAGATGGCAACCAATGGACAGCCCCCAAATCCCTGGAAAGAAGAAGGGAAGGAGAGAATTTCTACTAAAAAAATTAAAGGCAAAATTAAACAATGTTACAGTTCCTAGCAGTTCCACCAACAGCAACCAAAAGCTTCCATTACCAATGTATAAAATTTATTTGAGAATAAGACTCCAGTAAATAAAACACTCTGCTGATGCCTCCTTGGCAATGCTTCTAATTTTGTGGGCACTTGATATAAGATCTTTCTTATAAGTTTAGCTGTACCCAATCTATTTGGACAAAAACTAGCTCTGACTTCAGATGATTTAGACTTCAGATAAATGACCCAGAAGCCAAAGGAACAAGATTAATAAATAGCTAAAAAGATGATAGTGTCTACACACAGATTTGCATGTGATAGACAAAGTACTCTTCATAAGAAAATGACAAATGTGGCAGGTAGGATGAAAGGGAGGAATATCTGCAGTATTCCAGTCTTTCATAGCTCAGGTTACATAAAAGCCATGAATGATGGTTAAAAAACAAAAGGCAGGGGTGGTGGTGCAGGGGAAAGGAATATTTAAAAAAGATTATAAGCAATTACAGAAATGAAGAGTAAACGAATAATTATAAGGAAATTATTTATATGCCATACAAAATAATTGTATCACAAAGCTTTCATGTACGACAAAGACCTGTGGACATTAGCACTCTCCCAACTCTTGATTCATATAAGAGGAGATTTTATTTTACTTTATTTTATTTATTTATTTTCTGAGACAGAGTCTCACTCTGTTGCCTGGGCTAGAGTGCCATGGTGTCAGTCTATCTCACAGCAACCTCACAGTCCTGGGCTCAAGCAATCTCCTGCCTTAGCCTCCTGAGTAGCTGGGACCACAGGTGCGCACTACATCACCTGGCTAATTTTTTCAATTTTTAGTAGAGACGGGGTCTCGCTCTTGCTCAGGCTGGTCTCAAACTCCTGACCTCAAACAGTCCTCCTGACTCGGCCTCCCAGAGTGCTGGGATTACAGGCGTGCGCCACTGCGCCCAGCCAAGAGAAGATTTTAAATTACCAAAGACTGAATAGAAGGGAGTTTGATGACTGCTCCTGCTTGAGTCCCTGGCCCAATGTCCCCACACAACGCATCGGAACAATCATGTCCTTTCATCATGGGGACATACTGAAAGTGTATAATTTAGGCCAACAAAGAAGCAGGTGGCTAAACAACATATACTCCAGCACAGGTATCTTAGTCTGTTCCAGCTTCATAACAAAATATCATAGACTGAGTGGCTTAAACAACGTAAATTTATTTTCTCACACTTCTGATGGCTGGAAAGGCCAAGATCAAGATCAAGCAGGGTTTGGTTTCTAGGGAGGCCTCTCTTCCTGGCTTGCAGACTGCTGCCTTCCTGCCGAATCCTTATATGGACTTTGTTCTGTGATCATGTTGAATGAGAGAGAAAGAGCTCTCTCTTCCTTCTGTTATAAGATCACAAATCCCACAATGAGAGCCCCACTATCATGACCTAATCTAACCTTAATCACCTCCCAAAGGCCCCATCTCCAAATATCATCACATGGGAGCTAGGGCTTCAGCATATGAACCTGGGGAGGCCACAAGCATTTGGTCCACAAAAAGAGGTAACATATGCCATGACTCAGTGATAACCAAACATAGACCCCTCTCTGAGCACATGCTCAAAACAGCACCAGGTTCAAAACACAAAATATTACAGTACCTGTTTTAAGAGCCAGGGTACTTCACAGTTAAATGAAAGTGCACAAATAAGGAAGAAACTACCCCATTCACTTTTAGGGGAACCAACACATGCCAAGCTATCATCAAACTCTCTCCCAAACAATGTCCCTGCTATTCTTCCACATTAAACCCTTCTAAATGGCATTAGGAGAACTTTAAATGGTGGAGCAGATAAATACATGCAAGGCCTCCAAAGGCATTGTAAAAGCTGAAAAACTGCCATCCTGTTTGATTTCTAAGTCCCTGAGAAAAGTATTCAAAATAAATGCAGTTGTGAACTAGCCAAACAACTACTTATTTAAAGGTAGGTACTAGGTTAATAGCATTTTTTAGATGCAGTCTAATATTTACAATAATTCATTGTACAGATTAAAAAAAACTGAGGTCCAGAAATTTTTGACTATGTGATGGCACAGCATAGTCAAAAGTATAGTCAGTTCTTAAACAACGTTGTGGCTTTAACCACACAGACATCACTGGACTGGGAGACAATTTGTTGGGCCATTAACTGGCTATGGCACCCTACACGAGTGACTTAATCTCTCTGAAATTCCATTTCTTCATCGGTAAAATGAGCGAATTAGACCAGATAATCGCTAATAATGCTTTCCTTTCTCAGGTTTTATGATGCTCTTAAATAATGGTAGACTAAAAACAAAAACACTTTTTATACCTGCCCACAGAAATTATAAAGACTGATTGAATGAATGAATATAATTTAGGGGTTCCAGGGAAGGAGCCCCTAACTCTAACCAATATTAAAATATTTAACACTGGAAAGAGAGTGTGGATGAGCACATACTCTCATTAAAAGAAAACAACCTCAAAATGTGTGCTCAATTGGCAGCTATGTCACTGTACCAACTTAAAGAAAATTTTCTGAAGATGAGTCTGCTAACGCAAGTTTTTAAAATCCTGTTGAGGCCTCAGCACATCTGGGGAAACTGGATTGATTACAATCATGCCTTCTCTAAGCCAATGCCTGTGCTCTGGAAATACTTACAGGGATAATAAGCAAAAAAAGTCATGAACTGACAGTATCATAACCAGCATCACCTATCGGGATAAGCAAACATTTTCGCCACAGTGGATTTAATGGCAGTCACTCATATACGTCCTTCCTGCCTCATGGCAGGCAGAGATGGTGTGATCCTGAAGTAGAGTTCACTACCGAGGCTGGCGCATCCTTCGAGAGACTCGGAGAGAACCCAGCATTGATTGCCAAGCCACACGGAAATCCTACAGAATGAAATTTTAACGTTCTGAACATCCTGAGGACTTGGAGAGAGCACGGGTGGCAGGTCTGCTTCTTAGGAAGCTGAGTTGGTACCACCTGTAATCAGTAAGTAGTGACACAAAATGACCCTCAATAGACCCTGAAATGAAGCTTTTTGGAAGTCATTCATGAAAAATTTGCTGCAATCCAAGTCTGCTAGTTTGATACTGAGTTAAAAAAAGGAGAACACTTAAAGGAAAGAAGGTGATCATAAAGCAAAACTTTCTAAGAAGTATCTCGGCAGTGAGTAATGGGTAAACGGCATCAACAGACAGATACACTTTGCGTGGAGCCAACAGAACCAGGGGTTCTCCTGGAGCAAATGCATTTGGACATACCCAGATGGTACTTGAGAGAGAGTGTAACCACAGACCCTATGGCAACCTTCTTGTAGTAGCTACAGATACAAACTGGAATAATCCCTGACATCACACAGTATACACAGAAATGTGCCTACAGAAGCGAACATCCTTCAGAGGATTGTCTTTACATACAAAGGATATATATCACAGTGCCAACACATATGATAGGACTACATTTATTACACGTAACATGACATGGATATGTGATTGAGAGTGATTATGGGGTTTTCGTGGCAAAATATGGACATAAACATCATCACAATGTCTCCTTGACAAGCTCCCATCTGCTCACAAATGGAATTAAAACTTAAAAGTATATTGTGTTCCATGTAAACATACACAGCTGTATTACAGATGGTGGCAGATATAGTACAATATGAACATGATTAAAAATACATAGGCCGAAGGCCCAAACTTCATGGTAAAGTCCTAATTTGGAGGGAGAGAAACATGCACTGAATACAAGTTTTAGAAACATGCACCGAAATACTTCTGTCCTCTTGTACGTGAGTTTAGAAAGAATTCTTAGTGCTGCACGGAAGTCATTGTCAACTAAAGCCATTGTTTTAGGGCCAAATAAGAACAAAAATATAACATATTTGATTTTTGAAAGTTCAGTTTTTAATAAGAAATTCTGTGTATAGTTTTCTCAGAAAAAAATTAATCCACCTCAAAGTCAAAATCAAGAGTAATGAGCCAATTGCAGGCAAGTAAGCATTTTTAGCCTTCTCTTAGGTTATCTATGGGAATGGGTATACCAAAGAAAGTTACCTGCATAGTTCAACACTTTAACCACACAAAAAGCCAAATACACTATGCTCCTTCAAAATTGTCCACAGGGACATTGAATAAGACATCTACCGCTAACTGCCCAGCAGGCCCCTCTCCCCTTATCTGGGACACATTTCCCCCTTTTTGGAAAATTGTTCCTCCCTCCATTCCCACCATGAGGCTGGCAATCATAGTAGCCCAACTTCTGTTCACTGTTAACTGATCCTGGGTCAGGCACGCAACCAAAATTAAGCCAGAGTCTTCCCAGAGTTGTGTGCAGTGGAGCTAGGCTAAGCAATGCACACCCTTTCCAGTACTGAAGCTGTGAAGGACAAGGCAGTACTCCTGCCAAAAGCCACCTCTGCCACTAAGCAGGAGAAGGCAGTCAGAGGACACCGTCACACATAGAGGGGTGGAGGCGTGGGATCCTGAATGTTGAGAGGTACTTGAACCCTAGCTGCATCCTTGCCCTGCTCTTTGTTACATAAACCAGTAAGTTCTTCTCTGCTTGCTTGGATTGTGGTTCTCTCCCTTGAGACCCAAAGTGTCCCAAACAATCAAAACCCAGAGGTAAATGAACTCATGCATGCAAGTCTAAAAGAAAATACTTGCTGTTAGTTATACATCGATGGGGTGGGGCCACACTGTAAAAAATATCAGGCAACCCAGGGCCATGTTCAGAGTATAGCCCACCTAGAGGTTGATAGGAGATTAAAGGTTATTTTTTGGTGGGGAGAGAAAAGCATCTCAGATGTAAAAAGAATGTAAGTATAG
>RJWJ010039180.1:0-14598 GCA_004363605.1 Indri indri | reverse complement strand
AAGAATGGTTAAAGAAGTAGTAAAACTATCTCTATGTGCATATGATATGAACCTCTAGGGAGCTGATGACATAACTCAAAAAATTTATTCAGCAAGGTAGCAGGACATAAAAGCAACATTAAAAAATCAATAGTCTTCACACACACAAACAATAACCAATAGCAAACAAATGGTAGAGAAAATCCCATTTACAATAATACCCAAAGCTGAGCATGGTGGTGCACACCTGCAGTCTCAGCTACTAGGGAGGCTGAGGTGGGAGAATCCCTTGAGCCCAGGAGTTTGAGGCCAGCCTGGGCAACATTGAGAGACCCTGTCTCTAAAACACAAACATCTACCTTACTTCTTCCAAGTTAAAAAAAAAATTTTTAATAAAATAAAAAACAAAAAAAACTATACAAGAAGAAATACATGAAAGACAAAAAAGTAGATGTAAATAAAGAGGTATCACTGTTCTTGGGGAGAATGACTCAACATTATAAAAATGTCAGTTCTCAAAAATTTAATATAATCCCAATAAAAATATCAACAAGCTTCTTAATGATATTAGACAAGTTAATACTAAAATTAATATTGAAAAGTAAATGTGCAAGAATAGCCAGAAAAACACTGAAAACAAACACTTAACTCACTTAACTACAAGAACAAGACTAGCCTTACCAGACTTAAAAACATACTATAAAATCTTCTATAATTAAAACAATGTGGTGCTGGTATATAAACGGACAAACAAATCAGTAGAACAGAATAGAAAGTATAGAAATGGACCCAAGTATATATGGAATTTTCGGCATACACACACACACACACACACACACACACGTGTATGTATCTTTCGGCATCTCAAGTCTCTGGGAAAATATGGACATTTTAATAAACAGTACCGGGAATTGTTAGCCACTTTTTAAAAGTATATTCCTATTTCATACTATATACAAGAATAAAATCCAAATGTATTAGGGATCTAAATTTTAAAAATAAAAACACAGGTAAAATCCTCTTTATCTTGGGGTAGAGAAAAAATTGCCAACTACGACTCAAAATCCAGAGCCAAAAAAAGGATAACTACATAAATTTTTGTTTAAAATTTTTTTGTACAGCAAAAAAAAAAAAAAATCACCATAAACAAAACCCAAAGACAACTAAAAACTGGGAGAAACTATTTATACATATGCTACAAAGTGCTGATATCCCTAACATGTAAAGAGCTCTTAAAAATTGTGGGACAAAGGACCAAAAACTTGATAGAATCAGAAAAAGAAGTAACGTAATCTCAAAAGAAAGAAAGAAAATGGTCCTAAAACAAAAAGTTGTTCAAACTCATTTGTAATTAGAGAAATGCAGATTAAAACACAGATACCATTTTCATTTATCCGACTGACAAAGACTAAAAACATGACTACATACGCTGACAGCAAAGATGTAGAAAAAGAGGCACGCTCATGGACTGCTGGTGGGAATGCCAATTCACCCAACCATTCTAGAGGGAAATCTAGTAATCTAATACAGCGACTTATGCATTTATCTTTTGACCAAGTAATGCCACTTATAGCAATCTAACCTGAAGATATACCTCCATCAATATGAGAATACATATACACAAGGTTATTCATTGCAGCATTGTTTGTACTTGGAAAATACTGTGAACAACTCAAGTGCTCATGCACAAGACAGTAGCTGAATGAAACTACATCCACACAAAAGAATACTATACTGCAGTTAAAAAAAAGAGTAAGAAAGATCTCTATGAACTGACATGGAGTGATTTCCAGTACATACTGTTAAGTGAAAAAAGAAAAGTGCAAAAGAGTATTTATAATACACTACCTTTTATGTAAAGAAAGTAGATATAAGAAAATACACATGCATCTGCTCAAATCAGTGCCCCCACCACACCCACACAGAAAGGACAAACCAAAACTAAGATTGATTACATACAGAGAGAGGGTGGGTGGGAAAGAGGTGGAAAGAAGGTAGAAATGGGAAAGTCATAGGAGAGATAAAGAGGGAGTGACATTTCTAAGTAGTTTCTTTTCATCTAACTCTGACTTCTTAGAACCATAGCAATGTTTTACATGTCCAAAAAATAAACCGACAGTTAAAACCAACCAGAATGGGGGAAGAATCCAGAATGCAATACCAACAGTAACAAATGAACCTGACTATATTACTAATAAATGACTTACACTGAAACAGGGGAGAAAAGAATTGACCTAACTAACTCTGGAAAGCAAAGTTTGTGACTAGATATTACAAGGCTAAGGACAAAAGAGAACTACGGCATACACAAATACTGTAAACTACCTAGCAAATTTGTTTCTCCTAAGGGTATAGATTAGCAATTCTAGGACTACTTCATGTATACACTAGAATTGAACAAATAAATAAATAAATATGTTGTAGATAATGAAAGCTAGGTTTCTCACTGTTGGGGAAAAAAAGTTACAAGTAAGTAAAGGGGAAGGCTAAAATGAACCCTGTGGTGTTGAATTAGAATCAAAGGTATCATTATGAAAACACACTCCTTTTAACACAGACAGATACAGAAACAAATACAGATGTGCATGCTTGTGTGCCATTAGTGTATGTCTCTGTCTACCAAGAAGGCCTAGAAGCAATGAGCCCACTTAATGCCAGACCTTGGGGGTATTTTTTGTTTTCGTTTTTTGAGACAGGGTCTCAATCTGTCACCCAGGCTAGAGTACAGTGGCATCATCATAGTTCACTGCAACCTTAAACTCCTGGGCTCAAGCAATCCTTCTGCCTCAGGCTCCCGAGTGGCTGTGACTATAGGCGCAAGCCGCTGCACCCAGCTGATTTTTCTATTTTTTGTAAAGACAGGGTCTCTCACTCTTGCTCAGGCTGGTCTCAAACTCGTGGCCTCAAGCAATCCTCCCACCTAGGCCTCCCAAAGTGCTAGGATCGGTGACTCACTGCACCCGGCCCCAGATCTTGGTTTCTAAACCAATAAAAAGGAACCAGGACTCACACAAATATACATGAAAATCATACAAGTTTCCCTTAATTCACATTATAATTAACGGGAAAATGTAGTATTTTTATGAATGGAAAATTATCACTACAGTAATAAAATGTAACTTCCAGAAGAACCAAAACTTGGTAGCAGCTGTAAGATCAGCACCGGCCAGCTGTTCAAAAACTGTGCAAATTATCTTGGAATTTAAGTTGCTCAAATCAACCAAGGCTTGCTTTATAATAAAATGCTTCTATGCCTGTTTTATTCTTATTCATGAGCTTCCACTTCAAATCTTCAAAAATAAAAGCATTTCTCCCCTTGGATGATCAGAAAACTCAATTTCATACCTAAAAATATAGGATATGAGAGTATACCAAGTAGAAATCTGCCCCAAACTCATGGTTTAAAAAAAGCTTGATGAGAAAACTATGTCCCATAACTCCAAGCAGTCTGAGAATATTTTGTTCAATAGCCAAAACTGAGTATCAATGCATACAACTTTTATAAGTAAAACACACAAATACTCATATTCTATGATAAGCTGTTGCATCAAAAAAAATGAAGTTCAATAAAAGGTTTTTTTGTTTTCTTATGGAAAGATACAAGTTCAGCTAGTAAGTTTATATTACAACACCAACAGACTTAGTCATGAAGAGGAACTGTATATAAAACAAATTTTTAAATAATTCCAATCCCTAACAATTTAAAAAAATAAAATACACTCCAATAAGAAATCCATTTATAACGAGGATGAAAGCAGAGTTAAATTATAAAACTTTTCAAGTAAATATTTTATACACACTGTCACTGAAAGTTACAATAATTTTTATATATTTACACTAAAGAAAATAATTTTAATAAATAACAAAAACAGTAAGATGTTTGTGGGCATCTTTCTGTGGAACCCTATAACCTCTGTTCATCTATGCACCGCCAAAAGAAAGACAGACAACTCAAATCTAATCCTCTTCCTGAGACTGGCTGTAGCTGAGGACGAAAAGGAGACCCAGTACCACCTCTACCCGTTGACAACATGAGCCCTGGTTTAGCTATGTGAGTTCAAATACTAGCTCTCTCAACTTCTAGCTTTTCACCCCTTGGAAAGTTACTGAACTCTCCAGCCCTCGGATTCCTTACCTCTAAAATGGGATGATAATAATAGCATTTATACAGCAAGGTGACTGTGAGACTCAGATGAATTAATACATATCTAATGTAATTAAGAATAGTGCCGGGCACTCAGCAAAACATTCAATAAATGTTCCAGTGAGTTCCTGGGGCTCTGTAGAGCAAGTACCTGAGAAATTCCCATCCAGCGGAATTATTCTAGGTAAAATTCTTCTATCTCCATGAACTAAGCTCTTCACTGACTCAAGCTTCAGGAACAGAAATTAATATAAGACATTTGCAAATTACCCAAACTGACTAGAAAATTTAAAATCCTCTGTCACCCGGATTATTGCAATAGCCTTCTTCTTGGCCTCCCGAGTCTCACCCTCACCTTCCTCCAGTCCATCTCCATATAGCAGCCAGAATAATCTTTCTAAAGATTACATCAACTCATCAACTCGTTTACTCATCCACTCAAAGCAAACCATCTTCTCAGACTTAAATCCAAAATATTAAACCCTGGCCCACAAGATCCAACAATGACCTGGCCCACTTCACTCCACATGCATGTTCTTGCTCTTTCTAGAACATGAAAAACATGCTCCAGCCTTAGGATGTACTTCTTTTTCCTTTGGCCTGGCTCTCTCTTCCTACACATACCTGTGCTCAAATGTCTCCTCGAGGCCCTCCATTATCACACCATATGAAAGCAGCATTACCACCAGCCCTATCCCCCTCTTTTCCCCTCACTCAATTTTTACTCACAGCACTTACCATTCATTTGTCCTATATTTGTTTACTTCTCTTCTCCTGCTAGAATATAAGTTACAAGAGAGCAAGAACTTTGTCTGTTCATTGCTATATTCCTAGCACCAAGAACAATACCTGGTATACTACAAATTCTTGACCAAAGTCAATAGCATACTTACTGACAAGACACAAGAGGCAATCCCATTAATGTCAGAAACAAGAAACAAAATTATAAAATACTGTATGTCAGTTACCAAATAGGCAAATTTTTAATTTTTTAAACTTTTCATTTAGTTATTAAAGTACACTTCAAACATTAAAATAAAGAGTTTTTTTAAAAATCCTCAGTGCAAATGCAGCTCAGCAAATCTTTACACCTAGACACACTCATGTAACCACCACCCAGGATCAAGATATAGAATGCGTCCTGCACCTCAGAAACTCCTTCTTGGTTAATACACCCAAAAAAGGTAAATACTATTCTGACTTTTATCCTGAATTATGCCTGTGCTTGAACTTCATATAAATGGAGTCAAACAGTATGCTCTTTTGTATCTGGCTTCTTTTGTTCAACTTAATCTGGGTGATTCAGCCATGCTGCTGTGTGCATCAGAAGTACATTCTTTTTTATTGCTGAGTAGTATTCCATTTTAGCCAATCTACTGTCATTGACATTTAGATTGATCCAGTATGGGGACAAAATGAATAATGTTCCCTTCAACATTTGGGCATATCTTCTGGTGGGAATAATCACTTATCTACAGATTGGCTGCTTGCTTGGGGAATGGGGTTAAAAGTATCTTAGATTGGTGAAGATGCAGGAATTAGAAAGTGTGCACTATTGGTGAGCGTATAAATTGGAATGACCTTTCTAGAGGATGATATGGCAATAGGCACAAGAAGCTTAAAAACATCTGTATCCTTTGACCAATAATACCTGTTCAAAGAAATTTCTTACTAAAAACACACATGCCTGGCTGGGCGTGGTGGCTCATGCCTGTAATCCTAGCACTCTGGAAGGCTGAGGCGGGCGGATTGTTTGAGCTCAGGAGTTCGACACCAGCCTGAGCAAGAGCGAGACCCCATCTCTACTAAAAAAAATAAAAAGAAATTAATTGGACAACTAAAAATATATAAAAAAATTAGCCGAGCATGGTGGTGCATGCCTGTAGTTCCAGCTACTCGGGAGGCTGAGGAAGAAGGATTGCTTGAGCCCAGGAGTTTGAGGTTGCTGTGAGCTACACTGACGCCATGGCACTCTAGCCCGGGCAAAAAGAGTGAGACTCTGTTTCAAAAAAAAAAAAAAAAAAACACACATGCCAGGTGTCCTTCTAAGTGTTTTACATGTATTAACTAATTTGATTTATTCTAAGGAAATAATTAGAGATGCCCACAATGATTTAAGATGTCAATCATGTCATTATTAGTAGATATTTTAAAAAGTGGTAAACGAGGTAAATAACTAACAATAGGGAATGATTTTCAAATACATTGTACTTCTGTGGAATTAAACACTATACAGTCACCAAAAATGTTTTCAAAGAACATTAAAGATACAGGAAAACGTATACATTAATGAAAAAAGGTAACAGTAGAAAGCATAAAATAAATTCCTATCTTTTAAAAAGGATATACATATAACTCAAATGTTAGAACAGTGGTGATCTCTGGAAGACGTGGGTATTTTCATATTCTTTACACTTTTCTGTACTTTCCAATTTTTCTATAATTTATTGTTTTATCAACCAAAAAGAATATGTGATTAAAGACTAATAAACAAAGGTGCTTACATTATAATGGGAAGACAACACTCTAATACAATTTAATTAGGGAAATGATGCAGTTTTGCACAGGATGATATAAAAGTACTATAGAAAGACATCTAGCCTAGAGATTGGGGGTGGGGCATTTTCAGGAAAGCTCTCCATTGTCTTACTTCCACTGAGAACTCAGAGAGGAAGACCTCCATCTCTAGGTGGGAAGGAAGTATCCCAGGAAAATCCTGTTAATTCCTCAACTCTCTGTCCCTAGGGTATCAATTATACATTGTGACCCGGCCGAGCAAGTGTTCTTTTCTCCTCTCACTTGCAAAAAGACTTAGCCGGATTGAGGGATGGGAATTCCTGAACATCCAGGATACGGCCAAAATTTAACAGCCTCCAACCTGGAAGAAGTTGGTTCCACTCACCCTACCGCCTGACTAAGAAGCTTAAAGGAAGGGCCTCCTTTCTCATCAGAAAAAATTAGGGCAACAATGTTTCAGATTTCCTTAAGGTTGGGAACTCTAGGCAGAGTAAACTAAAATTTACAAGATTTCCAGAGTTTAAAAAGTTCTTCTACTTGAAGAAATAAAGTTATTAAGAAATTATCCAGGCAAAGATAATTCTCTGTATCCCACCTCCTACTCCCCGCCTTGCTCTTCTGCAGATGGATCACCTCTGGAAGCCAAGGGAAAGTGGAGGAGCATGGGGATTGAAGATACAATTTAGTCCTTTAGGGGCCAATTCTCATGGAAGTAAAGAATACTTGCTTAATAATTAATACACAAGATACATTTTGCTGGGTTCAAAAAAATAATCACTCATGTCATGGTACAATGAACATTAAATATTCATCAAAGGAAAAACACATAGACCCCAAATTACTAATACTTCATTAAGAATTAAATTTACTAAAACAATACTGCAAAGCACTATCACTAAATTTTCTAACTTTGACCTCTGAACCACATTAAAGTCTCAAGAATTAATGGTCAAAAGAACCTATTTTAGAGTCACCTCCATAGATACAAAGTTACGAAAATTTATGTGACAAAGCAGGGACAGCATACTTGTTTTGGCCTTGCTCTCCCCTCCTTCTCCGATGCCCTCTTTAGTTCCTCCCCAACTGCTCCTGCTTACAAATTAATACTTAAATGTATTGCAAAATTCTCCATAAAATACCTGAGGCTTTTCATGGTTACAATGTTAAGTTACCTAAATAAAGATAAATAAAATTCTACTCTAAAATTTACTAACCTATCAAATCTCTACATTGCATAATGGGACAAATTTCTTATGCAGCTTAAAACGCCTCAACTCAATTTCATAAAATAGTTCTTTGAAAAAATAAGCATTTACATAATCACCAGAGATTCTGATTTTAGTCTAACTAGAACCTAAATTTTTGGATAATCTCTATTCTGGTTGCTTAGAATATGTTATGGGAACAGAGGATGTAGAAAATAGAACCGGAAAAATTTGGCATCTTCATATTTCACTTTTACGTGTAATCAAAATACAGAAAAACACCAGTCTGGAGTAATAAAAAAGAACTCTAGATAATTTGTTCTTAATTACAAGTGGCAAAATTGTAATAATATTCCCCAATCATATACCAGAATCTGGTATACGTGGTACCAGAAAGCTAAAGATTATCTTTATACAAAACGAGGACGCTGCCCTTGTTTTAGAGTGATAATGTGTTGTATCTTGTTTTCTCTTGTCAGATTTGTCTAACCTGAAAACTGATTAAGTAAAACTAACCGCACTTAAAAATTAAGTAAAACCTAGCACTAAACACTGAAAAGAACAGTCACTTAAATGGTTTTCTCTCCCTGGACCAGTAGAGGGAGACTAAGACATCTGGCCTGGTCGTGTAGTGTTTCTGTAAAATTGGGGAGGGGGGAAGCGGAGGCTGTATTTAAATGTCCTGCTGTCAATCAAAAGACACTTCCTACAATCACAGTCACCATATCTGCTATTACTCGTGAGCGTGCTGTCGCCAAGATACAACACCAAACGGGGCCCGGGAAACCTGCTTCACCTAAATGTGACCGCAGGCTTTGCCACAACACCCAAATAAGGACTTTGGGAGCCCAACCCCAACTAGTTTCTTTGTTTAAATGCCTGCAAATCCCTCCCACGCCGGAGTCAAGAGGCTGTGGCGCCGCCCTTTATTAGCCTCACACTTTGATTACAAAACACACGAGTCGGCGGCCTGGCTGCGGAGGCGGCCCGAGCTCTCTCAAACGTCAAACCCGGAGCGCAGCGGCGCCTGAATCAGAGGGCAACGTCCGCCGCTGCCGCCGCCGCCAGCCGGCCCCAAAGCGCCCGCCCGGCCCACTCAAGTTCACCGGCCCCCGGGCACCGCCGCCGGCCGCCCGCTGTCGCCGGCCCTCGGGCGACGGCAACTGCACTCTTAGTAAAGTTTGAGCCGCGGCGCGAGGGAGACGCAGGGGGTCCGAGGAGAAGCAGTCCCTTCGGGCCCCCGCCGCCCACTCCATCCGCCCCACCCCCGGTGAGCAGGGGGTGTGTTGAGGGTGTGGGCCACGACCCGAGGCAACCTGCCGCCCGCCGGGGCCCGCGGCCCCAACTCCCCCCGACACCTTTCAAGTCCCTGAGAGAGTGCCTCATCTGTTGCTCTGTTTACTCCGCGGAGCCCCGCCGAGCTAGCTGGCGCGGTCGCCTCCCCGACCCGCCGCCTCCCAGGCCCACCGCCGCCCCCGTCCCACCGGCCGAGGAAGTTTGATAAAGACTGGGAAGGGGGCGCGACGAAGACCCGCGGCGGGGGGAGACGCGGGGCCGGAGCGAGCCCGTCGCCGCCCGGAAGGAAGGAAGGAGCGGCGGCCGGCCGGACAGAGCCGCGGGGCGGCGGGCCGGGCGGCGACTCCGGGCCGGAGCCCCGGGAGCGGCGGGGCGGGGCGGGCGGCGGCCGGGCGAGGGGCTGCGGACCGGGCTAGCGCTCTGCCCGCCGCCCCCGCTGCGTCCGCCCGGCCGCGTCCCTTCACCCCGGGCTCCCCCTGCCAACTTCTCCGCCGGCCCCCTTTGTTCCTGATTGTTGTGGCGACTCTTCGCCCGGGCCGGGCGAGCTCATCCGCTCCCCTCAGCAGCCCGCCCGGCGCTCGGAGAGCTCGGGGCCCCGCGCGCCCCGCTGCCGGCCCGGGGGCTCCGCGCCGGGGCCCCCTGGGCGCTGGGCGCGGCGCGGCGGCCGGACCGGAGGGAGGTGCGGACCGGCGGCCGGCCGACCGGCCGGCGGCGCTTGGTCGGTGGCCGGCGGCGGCGGGGCTGGAGGGGGTTTATTTACCTGCCGTGGAACCAGTCCTTGCAGATATCGCACTCGATCATGAAGCGGTTCACGTCGTACGGCTGCCGGCACACACAGTACACGGGCGGGGGCGGCGGGGGTGCCGAGGCCCGGCCCGGAGCCGCCACCGACACGGCTGCCGCGGCGGCTCCAGCTGCTGCTCCCGCGGCCACCGCCGCCGCCGCTCCGGCCATCTTTAAAAAACACACACACGCTCGCTCGCTGCTCCGCTCGCCGACTGGAGCGAGCGCAGCCGCCAGCCAGCGCCGCCCCCTGCAGCAGCCGGAGCAGCAGCCGCGGCGGCGGCGGCGGCGGCGGCGGCGGCGCGTCAGTGCGCGCGCGCGAGGCCGCGACGGCGGGCGCAGGGGGGAGGAGGCGGCGCGCGCGACGCGCGAGGCCTGAGCCCGGCGGCTTCCGGCGCTCAGCGCGGGGCCGTGCGTCTAGCGCACGTCCTCAGGCTGCCGGCGCGCTCCCGGCTCCCCTCCGCGGCCGTCGGGCGCAGGGACCCGCTGAAGGGCACGCGGGCCGGGGAGCGGGCTGCCAGGCAGGACACGCGCGGCGGGGCCGGGCGCGCGGCTGCGGACGGAGGAGGACGGCGGGAGCGTGCGAAGAGCCGGCTTGGTTATTTTGGAGTGAAAGCCGAGGCCGGGGGAAGTTCCTGCCGAGTGAAAAAGGGTAGATGTTGCGTCTGTGTTCTGAGGAGAGGAAGCGAGGAAGTTTCCGCCTGCCGGGGTCACCTCGCGGCTGGGGGAGAGTCTTAAATCAATTAACAACCGCCCGCTGAAGACAGAGATGTGGCCCCGCGACCTACTTGCGTCCTTGCCGAGGCGACACGCCGGGCCAGTTATGCCTTTCCGAGGTGGAGGAATGTGCAGTGGAATCCACTCAAACTTTGGAAAACACCCCACCCGAATTCCCATCGAGCAGCTAGGAAACCTGCGTGTTGATGGAGCCACTGTTAGGTGGAGGAGGGTTGTCCCTAAGAGAAATTCATTTATGTCTGTCCGCCGTCAGGGACCAACCGTGAAATGGGTTGGTGGAGAGAGGGATGGAGAAGAACCGGTGTCTTTATAAATGACATGACTTAGCTGCGAATGCTTTCAACTCCCAAGTTGGGAAGATAGGGGTAAAATTCTAAATGACTTTTCCCTCGCAAGAGGGGTACTACAGAAAGCGGAACCAAAGGTACTTGGTGCATAATAGGCCATCAGTAATAATTTTTGAATGAAGGATGAAATAGCCAAATGTGAGATGATAAACTGAAGAATAAAGACAGCTAACAAATATTGAATACAGATAAAGATTGCCTTAGGATCATAACTATGAGAGTTGGAAGGATTGTTAAGGATTTGTAGCTGAATTTCTGCAGGTGTCCAGGGAAAGCCCTACAGCTCCCTAAATAACTTTTTTAGTGGACGCTGGAGGGTTGTCCATCTCATCCACCTCCAGACAGATAATCTCCTTGTTCTAATCTCCTTGTTATATAGTTGAGGAAAGCTAGTAACTTGCTGGAACTGAAATTTAAGTTTCCCAAACAGTCCTTTTTCTAACATGTCACTGTTGGGCACACGTATCACAGGAAAAGAAAAACTTGAACATCATAGGTGACCACACACACTGAATGAGTTTGAAACACATTTCTACTGGAGAAAAAAGAAAAGTTACTCTAATTTTGGCATACGTTTAGAGGCATCATAGATTAGTGGAGTGGAAAGAGCCAGCTGCTTCACGTAAGTTGTGCGACCTTGGGCCAGTCACTCCATTTCTCTTGAACTAGATCCCTAAAGATCTGTTAAAAGAAAAATTATGGATAATAATACCTTCCTTAATTACTCAAAGAGGTTTTATAAGAAGCAAAGGAGATAATGTATTTTAAAATGTACTTTGTAGAGGGTGTATGTTGTCATGTTAGAGTCTGGGTGAGGAGAGCATCCAAGC
This sequence comes from Indri indri, assembly GCA_004363605.1. Taxonomy (NCBI): domain Eukaryota; kingdom Metazoa; phylum Chordata; class Mammalia; order Primates; family Indriidae; genus Indri; species Indri indri. The sequence goes on along the minus strand of RJWJ010039180.1, from coordinate 2,759 downwards.
ATGAAACTGGCCTGATGCACCGTGTTCTCTGGGGGCCACCTGGCCTTGGGAGGTCACATGGGGATATGTGGAGGGAGCAGCAGCGGCAATGAAAGAGTGGTTATATAAGGATTTGGTCAAATAAGCACAGTCATGTGTCACTTAACATCAGGCATAGTTCTGAGAATTTCATCATCAGGTGATTTTGTTGTGCGAACACCATACAGTATACTTACACAACCCTAGATGGTATAGCCTACCACATACCTAGGCTATATGGTATAGCCTCTTGCTCCTGGGCTACAAACCTGTACAGCATGTTACTGCACTGAATACCATGGGTAATTGCAACACAATGATAAGTATTTGTGTATCTAAACATAGAAAAGATACAGTGAAAATATAATCTTATGGGACCACTACCAATGTCATTATATGGCACATGACTATAAATGTATTAGGGAAAATGGGAGCCAGATTTCTCCCTGTAGAGGGAGAGAGTTACAAATAAGGAAAGAGAAAACTAGAATGAACCTTTTGATAGTGGACTAGTAATGGAGGTATCAATCTATTAGTATTTGTAGAAATAGATACAGGTATATACCTACATATGTACTCTATCCACTGAGAGTATCTGGGAGTAGTGATGACACACAAAACAATGAGAACATCTAGCCTGGATCTTGGGTTCTAAATACCATTCTCCTCTTCAGTTTTCGTCTTGGAAAAGTAATTGATTCCAGAACTAGAGAAGAGAAAGTACAGGATGAGCCTGGAGCCTCTAGTTATACCAGAAAATAAAGACATGCTCAAGGAATAACGCAGCATGTTAAAAGGAAAGGGGCCAACTTCTGTCCCACTGGCCAAATCAGGGATAAATTGAGCTTCAAAACAAAAAAAGATCATGTACTTTAACCCATTGAATACTATAGATTAAGTAAATATATAAATTGAAATCGTGCTAAGGATTGGAATATTTACATAGTTTCAAAGTATCTCCCTGCAAAAACGCTTATTAATTACAAAAGGAAGTAGAGCAATTTTAGTGTTGAGAAGCTTGGCAGGCACTATGTTACTCAAGTGATCAAGTGTCATCAATAATGGACAAATCGAGATCACATGCCACCTGACAGGATTCAGTGAGGAGAATACTAGCATTACTTCTGTGTGTTCCTGCCCCGTCTGTTTGACCCTCCCACCAGTAGGAAATGTAGCTAGTTTTAAAAATACATGAAGAGTAAAGAATAAGAACACAATAGGCATACAAATCTGTAAAGAAAGGTTAAAGAAATTGTAAACACAAAGATTTGACCTTGAGAAGAAGGGATGAAGGCTAGAACTTTGGATAATGCCAAAATTTTAGTGGCAAGCTCCATACATAGTAATTAAACACGTGGGTTTGGATTCACGACATACTACTTCTGTGACAATTTATTAACACTTGGATTTTAGTTTTCTCATTTTAATGGGGATTATAAGAATATCTGCCTCACAGGATTGGACGCATGAGATAACACGCTGGGCACAATTCTCAGCACATAATAAGCCATATAGCTGTTAATTATAATTATGAATAATTTTGTTTATTAATAGTAATGAAGAGGACATCTCTATCATGAAGAGCAGATAAAAAGTCAGGAGTCCTTTTTAGACTAGCAGAGTATTATCTCGGAAACAAGTGAGAGAGAATTTCAGAAGGAAAGTATCTTGAAGAAAGACCCAGCATCATGCCATTGTCAGTTGACAATGACTGTGGAATTCCCTATACCCTTCTCCTTTGTGGGCCCTGTACTACCCGCAGTAGAGCTCTCTTGATTTTCGTATCAAATCGAAACTGTTCTGTTGTTTGTTTTTAACATTCTGCGTGTGTATAAAACCTCATTTCTTTGACAAGGAATGTTTGCTCTAACCTAACAATTCTGCTTCCTACTACTAATGATACTTGTCTATCTCCATAACAATGTCTGCTGTTCTCTTCCTTAGAAAACAAACATACTTTGGGGATGCTACATTAAACCACTGACATGCATTAAATGGTAATTATTTATTCTGATGTAGCACTTTGTATTAATCCTTACGAAAGCCTGTTCATCAGACTAACTAGAGTAAACAGGGAACAGCCTGCCTAAAGTTGTAGTGGGAAGACTGGGAAATTTTAATTTTACTGAGCAGGAGGGAAGAGGATGGAAAACATTGCCCAGGGAGAAGAGATCTTGAAGAACTGTTGGTGCTAGAAGGAAGGAGAACAGAGTCCCAGCAGAGAAAGCAGGACCCAATACACAAAACTCAGCGGTTTTGTTGATTGCCTGATTTTCTTTGTTTCTATCCCAAGAGCTGGGAAAAATTCTAAACTGACAGCCCAAGGTTAAGATGTTATTAAAGGAGAACTGTCATCATGTTGAACATACTCAATGAAAGTACAAATGTAAGAAAAAAACAGTAATGAGAAAGTAGTGAAATTAGTAAGCAAAGTGAATAAAAGATGTAGCCTGGCATTATATGCCTTGTCAAAGGATATACAGGATAAAGTACATAGCATCACCTATGAAGTATCCTTGCCGAAAATGTTAAACCTGAATATAATTAATCCTTTAGACTTAATTTGCAGTTTACAGGAAATTCAGGAGACAGAGCAACAAGTTGCATGATACCTCAAGGAAATAAGACAAATCCAAAATGTGAAACATTCCACGAGACAACTGACTTAGTTTCTTTCAAAAGTTGTCATAAAAAGGCCGGGCGTGGTGGCTCACGCCTGTAATCCTAGCACTCTGGGAGGC
>RJWJ010039179.1:0-14597 GCA_004363605.1 Indri indri | reverse complement strand
ACTACAGGCATGCACCACCACGCCCGGCTAATTTTTTCTATATATGTTTTTAGCTGTCCAATTCATTTCTTTCTATTTTTGGTAGAGACGGGGTCTCGCTCTTGCTCAGGTTGGTCTCGAACTCCTGAGCTCAGAACGATCCGCCCGGCTCGGCCTCCCAGAGTGCTAGGATTACAGGCGTGAGCCACCGCGCCCGGCTGGAAGTCATTATATTTATTACTTTGTTTATTCCATATAGAGGGGTAGTTCTTAAAAGATCTTAAAATCTGGAAAGGGTTAAGGTTGGATCCCACTTTGCCTAGCATTAAAAGTTATGGTCTTCTAACAGGTAGTACACCTTCTGTCGTTTCACACACACACGCGCGCACTGTCTACCTGCTCATTATATTAGGTAGAACTGAGACGACTGAAGAATACACAGAAAGAGATTTTTTAGACTCTTTAGTAGAACCTCCTTTAACACAGAACCTGGTTTAAACAATAATATACATGTATAGAGTGGTTACAGAATAAAAATATAGCAAGGACTCAGCATTGAACCTCTGTGTAAAAATTTACACTCTGGACTTGGACTGTATTCATAAACAGCTCTGTCACAAAAGCAATGATCAGAACCTGGTCCTCCAGAAGGACAAAACTTGTAAGTTTTTTAGTTGGAGTTCTCTTTCATTTCTGTACCCGAAGTTACATGTACTGTGTAAATGTATATATGAGAGCTGTCCGGAAAGTATCCAGCCATGGATACAATGGATACAAGGGCTGGATACTTTCCAGACAGCCCTGGTATTTATTCAACAAACATTTACATAGGATTTGCCATTTATTCTTCTTATATTATCCCCATATTACCAATGGGAAAATTGAGACAAAGTGGTATTATGTTAATTTGCTAAGTTGAATGTGTTTTCTTGGCTTTGAGTTGTTGGGCTTTTTGGTTTGTTTGTTGTTTTTTTTTTAAAGAGACTGAGTGTAACTATGTTGCCCAGACTGGAGCGCAGTGGCTATTAACAGATGCTATAATGGTGCACTGCAACCTTGAACCTCTGGGCTCAAAAGATCTTCCTGCCTCAGCCTCCTGAGTAGCTGGGACTATAGGCATGCCACCACACCTGGCTGGCCTTGAGAATTTTAAAGAAAAGACCCATAAAAACTACTTTATTTTACTAACTGAAAAATTAATTAAAAGAATTTAAAACCTATAAATATTTCTGGCTTTTAGAAACCAGAGACTGAATAAACAATTTATTTTAATTTTTAAATTAACATACAGTAAAATTGACATTTTGGTATGCTGTAGTTCTGTGAATATCAATATAAGTGTAGATTTGTATAACCACCATCACGATCAGGATACAGAACAGTTCCATCACTCCAAAAAACTCTCTCCTGCTATACCTTTACATTCATACCCTCCCCCTACCCTGGGCACCCACTGATCTGTTTGTCCTTTGGAGAATGTTATATAAATAGGATCATACAGTACGTAATCTTCAGAGACTGGCTTCTTTTACTCATAATAACACTGTTGGGATTTATCCAAGTTTTTGTGTGTATCAACACTTTGTTCCTTTTTATTGTCAGGTAATATTCCATTTTATACATGCACAACAGGTTGTTTATCCTTCACCATTTGAAGGACATTTGGATTGTTTCCAGTTTTTGGTGATTATGAACAGAGCCATTATAAACATTCATGGCAGGTTTTTGGGTGAACGTAAGTTTTCATTTCTTGAAGGTAAATACCTAGGACTGAGATTGCTGGGTCTTATAGTGTGAATGTTTAACTTACAAGAAACTAACAAACTGTTTCTGCATCCCCACCAGAAACATGAAAAGTCCCACTCGTTCTACATCTTTGTCAGCACCCAATATTGTTAATATTTTTCATTTCAGCCGTTCTAATACATATGCAGGAGAAATTCATTTTGAGCCTTATCAGAATCTGGATACTAGGCCAGCTCTGCCATTAGGTAGTTTGACCTTGGAGGAGCCCTTTAACTTTTCTGAGCCTCTTGTTTCCTCATCTCTCATATAATGGAGTTGTACTGGATGCTTTATAAGTTCTCTCAGCTCTTAAATTCATTGATATGAAAAGATAAGTCCTTGGCAAGAAGAAAAGAGATTTGTGTTTGCTTGTGCAAAAAAAAAAAAGAAAAAAAAACTATTGACTGATCTCAGCTGAAGTACAAACATTATCAGCAATATGTATATTTATAAATGGAATCTATATGCAATAACTCGATATTTATAGTTTGTCCTTTGGAGTGAAATATAATAGTGTGATGATGTATGTTATAGCTATAAGCTAAAATTATATAGCTAACGTTGCCGTTAACATTGACAACCTAGGGTCTTTTGGCTGATGTCTGATATTTTTATAATATTTCTTAGCTTTCTAGAGTTATAATTTATAGTAAGTTTAATAGCAAATATTTTACCATTTTTTATGTTATGAATAGAGGACTACTTTTTTTAAAAAAAGTATTTATATACTTGTCCTTAATGTCTTATTTGGGTGTAAACAAATTGTTTCTATATAGTATTAAAAAAGAATAGCTTTATTATTTTTCTTAAAAAATTGTACATGCCTGCTTTAAAACTATTTAAGGATTACAGAAAAATATAAAGAAAAAAATAAAAGTATCTCCTTCAGCTTTCTCCTACCTTGAGACATCTTTCAATATGAGTGAACATATGCACACATGTATGTTCATGGTTTTGCATAATCCCATTTTCGCATGTTCTTTACTCTTTTTTTCCATATGGACACATTTCTATGTCAGTTATTATAAATCTATATCATAATTCAGATGGCTCCGTAGTATGCCTGTGTCTGTATGTACCGTTATTTATGTCTCATGTTTTTTGTTATATGAAGTAATGCTATTCCTCATTAGTATAGTGGTGAGTAAAAAAAAAAAAAAAGAATGCTGTAGTGAACTTGTCACATTATCTTCTAGTGGGGAGTTTTTGTTTTGTTTTGTTTTTTCTTTTTTGAGACAGGGTCTCGCTCTGTCACCTAGGCTAGAGTGCAGTGACGTTATCATAGCTCACTGCAACCTCAAACTCTGAGCTCAAGCGATAATCCTGCCTCAGCCTCCTGAGTAGCTGGGACTACATGCCACCATGCCCAGCTAATTTTTCTATTTTTAGTAGAGATGGGGTCTCGCTCCTGCTCAGGCTGGTCTTGAACTCCTGGCCTCAAGCAATTCTCCTACCTTGGCCTCTCAGAGTAATGCTAGGATTACAGGCAGTAAGCCACCAGGCAGTAAGCCCTAGCAGGGAGTTTTTTGATGGCTGCACACTTCACAGTTAGGAGAATAGTGCTGAACTGCTCTAAGGAAGGTGGTTCTGTATTCACATGGTGTTATGAGCTATAGTCAGCCGTGCCCTTTAATGTCAAAAGTTAGTCATGGTATCTTGGCATTTGCCAGTTTGGGATTTATGCCATGAAACATATTTACACGTGTTTGTACATGGATTCTGGTGAAAAAACCAAGCCCATTTGCGAATTCGTAACTATTTACCAAGTAAACTTGAGAATGTTTAAAAACATCAAAGCTTAAAAAAGGATTTTTAAAAAATCTCCCTTTTGAGAAAAATAAACTGATAAAGCAGCCTACTTTTTTAATTCAAAGAAAATCTTTTAATTAAAGTGCTTATACTCGATGTGTGCTGTTGCAATAAATTCTCTTGTAATTTTTTTTGGAATAATTTTAGATTTGCAGAGAAGTTGCAAAGAGAATACCCATAAACCCTTCATGGTTCCTATTGTTAAAGTCTTACATAACCGTGGTGTGTTTCTCAAAACTAAGAAACCAACATCAGTATATTATTGTTAACTAAACTTCATATTTCATTTAGATTTCACTAGTTTTTCAACTATTTTTTCTATTTGGGAAACATCTTAAATCAAGCTTTTAAACTCTATACTTAAGCTTAAATATCTGCTCACAGATTAGTTTTAGTCATAACATAGATTGTACATATGTATATACTGTATAATATATCTAGATCTCTGTATTTATTTAAACAAATGTAAGTTATCTTTGCCAGTAATATCTTTGAAAGTTATCTTTTGACATTCACAGACAATTCTGCCCAAGGCCATTCTAAGGTAGGACTGAATTTTCCCCGCCCTTCTTGTGTTCCATGCAGAAACATGATTTATAACATCTATGAGTATAGTGTTGCACAGTCCTACCCTTTTCCATATAGTTACAAGTCCCTGTCTGCAGGAACACGTGGAAAATAGCCAACTCTGTTTACTAACAAATTTACTGTTAATTGAGAGTGGTAGTCAAGAGTCTCCTGTGCATGATGGTTTCACTGTCAATGTCTTGCTCTGAGCGAATTTAAGTATTTAGTGGTTCTTAAAGAAGAAAAATGTGTGGCCTTGAGGCAGAATATCATTATAGATAGGATAGTACTTGGGTCTCTTTCACCCCACACTTGCTAATGCAAAGAATCCCTCCTGAGGCAAACCATGGCATCCAAACTCACTGTATTAAATTGAATCATTCCTTAAAACAATTTAATTTATGGCAGAGGAGGAGGGAATTGACAATATCAAGTAGATATGGATTTTGAAAAATCACTTTTCTGGCTGGGTGTGGTGTCTAATAACCTGTAAGCCCATCACTTTGGGAGGCTGAGGCAGGTGGATTGCTAGAGCCCAGGAGTTTGAGATTACAAGGAGCTATGATGATGCCACTGCATTCTAGCCTGGGTAACAGAGCCAGACTCTGTTTCAAAAAAACAAAAAACATACAAATAACTTGGTTGTTCCATGAGAAAACAATAAATCTGAATGAAGTAATCTTCCTTTTATAGAGGCAAAGAGGATGGGAGAAGTACAGCATTTGTCACATATGTCAGTTAAACTAACAAACCAAGTGAAGTTGTTCTGAATTTGTGTATGTGTCTTGTGAGTGCCTATGTGCAGAGCATTGATTAGGTGTCACAGAGAAGTATAAATTTCTTCCCTTTCTCTCAAAGAGCTTATTGTGGGGGAGATAAAATTTATAGAAAAATAACTGCAATTCAAGATGATGATTAACTGGGCATGGTGGTGCTCACCTGTAGTCCCAGCTACTTTGGAGGCTGAGGCAGGAGGCTCACTTGAGCCCTGGAGTTTGAGGCTGCAGTGAGCTATGAGCATGCCGCTGTACTCCAGCGTGGGTGACAGAGCAAGATCCTGTCTCAGAAAAAGAAAAAGAAAAGAAATACAAGATGATGTATGTTAGGTGAATAGCTCTGTGTTGTAGAAGTTTAGGAGAAGAAATCCTTTCTGACTAGGCGGTCAAGAAAATCTTCAAGGAAAAGGTGCATTTGAGCTGGGTCTTGAAAGATGGATAGGGTTTTATTATAGTGACTGGGGTGGGGAGAGGTGTTCTAGGTAGAAGGAAAAAATGACACAAAATTTTAGAGGTGGAAAAAGCCAAAGCGTGTTTGAGAAATAGCATGAGGATGCTAAGTGCAAGAGGAGGACTTTAGGAGCCAAGACTGGAAAAGCCAGTTGGGCTCAGATGGTGGAGTGCTTTTGACTGCTTTGCTAAGGAATTGAACTTTAGTGTAGGGCTCTAGAAACCAATGAAAACTTTGTAGCTAGGGAGTTACATGATCCAAATTCTTTAGGAAAATCTATTTTAGAAGATCTCTGTGTAGGGTGGTTTGAAAGAGAGAGGCAGAAAGACTATTATCATAGTCTGGGTCTGAGATGAGTAGGGCCTGAACTGGGGTGCTATGTTAGCATTTGGAACAGGGAGGACAGGGCAGTTTTAAGAAATAGAACATGTTGGTTCATTAGATATTGGGGTAGGGGAAAGCGAGCAGCCAAAAATGCACCTGAGGTTTGGAGCCTCAACCAGAGACAATGGCTGCTTCATTTGGGTCTTCTACTGATTTGACCATAAAATAAGAACTTAAAATCGATAGCATCTTAGAAGGAGGAAAAGTATTTGGCATTCTTGTTTTAGAAACAATAAAATGTGCAGTTTAAAATTGGTACATGGTATTTATTGACTCAGGATGGAGGGAACAAACCAGGGAAGGAAGAAAGTGGGTTTTCATGTAATGGTGAGAGCCATGGTGATGGGCTGTGCTTACATCTGATTTTCACACAGAATGAAATGCTTCAGACCACGTACTCAGTACATCAGCATCACCACACTGACTGAATAAGAGAATCCTGGTTACCTCATAGTACAGCACATTTAGAAAACCACCTGAAACAGTCTCTGCTCACCCTAAGTCTCTCTCTATAAATATACATGTATTTTGTTTGGATAACGATCTGTTAGTGACCTGTAGATGCAAAAGTGGCAGACCATGGTGTGTAGTATATCAGCTGGAGAACCCAGACAAAGCAGCTTTAATACCAGCTCCTGGTAAATTTTTGGCTATGCACTTCAGCACTATAGATCTGGAATTCTGCCTGTAGCCAGATCTATATAGCCAAGTTCTACATGAAGACAAAAGAAGTTGGTTTTTGTTTTTTTTTTCTTTGTAGAGATGGTCTCCCTGTGTTGCTCAGGCTGGTCTTGAACTTCGGACCTCAAGCAATCCTCCCTCCTCAACCTCCCAAAGTACTGGGATTACAGGTGTGAGCCACCGTGCCCAGCTGACAAAAGAAGCTTTGGTTCAGTTTTATTGTTCTGTCTTTGAAAAATTAAAAGCCAGGTAGTGTCTGGGATATAGTGGCTATTGTCCAGAAAGTTGGATTCTAATCCTGACCGAGTGATAATCTTACTAGGTAAATTGTTTTACTTCTATCATGTTTAATTCTTTTATACCTTTAATCACTATGTGTTAGCGTATTTGGGATTAAAGTTTTATTAAATCAGAAATATACCATTGCTTATATTATAGCTTTTAGAGATATGAAATATAAGATGTATAAAGAGAAAAATATAGGGGGATTTTCACACTTGTAATTTAATTCCTCTGTAATCTGTCATATCAAAAGGTTACTTTACATTTTATTGTAGTTTTATATTTTTTTCTCTGTTGTTGTCAGGTTATACTGTCCTACATGTTTTGGTCTTTTTTTAAATTATTCTTATTTTTTGGAGACAGGGTCTCCCTCTGTTGCCCAGGCTGGAGTGCAGTGGCTATTCACAGGCATAATCATCTGATATTGTGCACTGCAGCCGTAAACTCCTGGCTTTAAGCAATCCGCTGTTTTTGGTCTTTTAAAGGAAGAAGTATTGCTTTTGAAAAAGCGTTTTTATATTATAGAAATTCTCAAATATAAAAAAGTAAAAAGAGGCCGGGCGCAGTGGCTCACGCCTGTAATCCTAGCACTCTGGGAGGCCGAGGTGGGCAGATCGTTCTGAGCTGAGTTCGAGACCAGCCTGAGCAAGAGCGAGACCCCGTCTCTACCAAAAATAGAAAGAAATTAATTGGATAGCTAAAAATATATAGAGAAAAAAATTAGCCGGGCATGGTGGCACATGCCTGTAGTCCCAGCTACTCGGGAGGCTGAGACAGTAGGATTGCTCGAGCCCAGGAGTTTGAGGTTTCTGTGAGCTAGGCTGACGCCACGGCACTCGCCCTAGGCAAGAGAGTGAGACTCTGTCTCAAAAAAAAAAAAAAAGTAAAAAGAAAAGTACGATGAACCTAATATATCTATCTACAAGGTTCAACAATTATCAATACAATTATTTATCTATATCCATATTCACCAAACTTCCTTACTTGCCCCCCTCTCCCCCCGTTATGTTGGAGCAATTCCAGACATCATATCATATTATTTATAAAAATTTTGTGAACATCATTAAGTATTCAGTCAGTGTTTATATTTCCCAGTTGGCTCATAATTGTTTTTTCAGTTTGTCAGAATTAGGGTCCAAAGAAGTGATTGGTAGGTTCTCTGTCTCTTTCTCTCTCTCCCCGCTTCTTTCTCCCTCTCTCATCCTCTATCCTTCTCTCGTTCCCTCTCCCTTTCCCTCCCTTTCTCCCCCCTTCCTTGCAGTTTTTTGTTGAAAAATCCAAATGTATAGTTTCCCATAGTCTGAATTTTGCTGATGGTATTCGTGTGGTGTCATTTGACATGTTGCTCAATCCCTTTTATTTCCTGCAAATTGGTTTTTAGAGCTATAGGCTTGATCAGATTAAGATTCAATTTTTCTTACAGGCATAAGGCAAGATTATTTAATAGGTGGTATATATAATTCTGTCCAGAGACATATAGTTCTGGTTTTTTTTTTCCTTTTGGGTGTTATCAGATATTGATGATCTTTGCCTAGTTCTATTGATTCATTAAGGGTTGTGAAATAATGTTTGATTCTATAATTTCTTCTTCAATTATTAGCTGGAATACTTCTATAAAAAGAAATTTTCCCTCACCTGTTAGTTTCCTTAGGGTACAGATCTGTTAGGAATGGCAGACTAAATGCTTGATTCTTGCCCTTCGTTTACCAATTTTCTTTCTTTTTTCTTTTGTCTTCTCTTCTCTTCTCTTCTCTTCTTTTCTCTTCTCTTCTCTTCTCTTCTCTTCTCTTCTCTTCTCTTCTCTTCTCTTCTCTTCTCTCTTTTCTTTCCTCTTTCTTGAGTAGCACAGAGTCCAAAGGAATGGGGTGATTGCTCCCTGTTTACCAGTTTTCAAATAATGAGTTTGTTCTCTCAGTATCCTCTAAAGGTGACCAAAGGATTCAGGCACGTATGATGGGTTTTGGTCCACTACTCTTATTAATCCTTATTGGTACTCAGTTGTCCTATGTTCATCCACTAGGAACTTATCTGGCTTGTTCCTGAGTCTTTATGACACAACCCTGGTGGTGTTTTATAGCTTCCTTGCTTTCCATATGACAAGATGTTGTAGACTCATAAATTTCCTGCCATGTTTCCTTTTAGTGGGAAATATCTAGAAATCACAATATGCTCTCAGTACTGAGATAAGGTACAAGCTACATTGCTGAAGTAGTGTTTTTATTAAAAAGAACTACCTGCCCTCAAGGGACTTAATTTTTTAAATTCATTTTATTTATTTACTTTGTATACATTTTGATGTGATAAAACCAGATTTGATTTCCCCTTATTTGAGTAAAGCAAATCTTTGATTTCATTATGTGACAGGCACATGTCAAAATAAGAAGAATGTCTGAAAGAAGTTTTTTAAGGCCAAGTGCAGTGGCTCATGCCTGTTAATCCCAGCAGTTTGGGAGGCTGAGGACAGAGGATCACTTGAGACTAGGAGTTTGAGACCAGTCTGGGCAACATGGTGAGACCCTATCCTCTACAAAAAATTTAAAAATTAACTGGGCATGGTGGTGTGCACCTGTAGTCTCAGCTACTTGGGAGGCTAAGCCAGCAGGATCAGTTGAGCCCAGGAGTTTGAGGTTTCAGTGAACTATGATGGTGCTACTGCACTGTAGCCCAGGTAACACAGCAAGACACTGACTCTATTAAAAAAAAATAATAAAATAATAATAATAAAAAATAATTTAAATTCGGAAGTTTTTAAAAATATATGACTTAAAATCTCATGTGTAATAAAAGTGAAGTTAAAGATAAAATCTTAGGCCGGGCGCGGTGGCTCACGCCTGTAATCCTAGCACTCTGGGAGGCCGAGGCGGGCGGATCGTTCTGAGCTCAAGAGTTCGAGACCAGCCTGAGCAAGAACGAGACCCCGTCTCTACCAAAAATAGAAAGAAATTAATTGGACAGCTAAAAATATATACAGAAAAAAAAAACTAGCCGGGCATGGTGGCACATGCCTGTAGTCCCAGCTACTCGGGAGGCTGAGACAGTAGGATAGCTCGAGCCCAGGAGTTTGAGATTGCTGTGAGCTAAGCTGACGCCACGGCACTCGCCCCAGGCAAGAGAGTGAGACTCTCTCAAAAAAAAAAAAAAAAGATAAAATCTTAAAATCATGTATGTTTTATAAACATGTGTCCCTGTAGGAATAGTAGGGTTTTTTAAATAAATAGAGTAACTATATAATTTATTGTCTAGACTAGTAGACATATGAGGGGGCATTATTAACAATTATTCTGGGAGAAGCAGGTATAAACCAGGACTTTGCCCAGCAAACTAGCACAAGTGGTCACATTAAGTTTTTCCTATGCTTAAATTATGTTTGCATTTTTTCAACTTAACTTTCATTAACACTTGCATCTAAATGTTCTTAGACATTGGATCTGAATGGGTTTGATAAATTCATTCATTTTAAGTTTAGGATTAGTTGTTTTGCTTATTACAGAAATAATGCTTGCTCATTGTAAAAAAAATTAGAAGATGTAGGCCAGGCGTGGTGGCTCACGCCTGTAATCCTAGCACTCTGGGAGGCCGAGGAGGGAGCTTCATTTGAGCTCAGGAGTTCGAGACCAGCCTGAGCACGAGCGAGACCCTGTCTCTACTAAAAAAAAAAATAGAAAGAAATTATTAGCTGGACAACTAAAAATATATAGAAAAAATCAGCCAGGCCTGGTGGCGCATGCCTGTAGTCCCAGCTACCCCGGGGGCTGAGGCAGTAGGATTGCTTGAGCCCAGGAGTTTGAGGTTGCTGTGAGCTAGGCTGATGCCATGGCACTCTAGCCCGGGCAACAGAGTGAGACTCTGTCTCAAAAAAAATAAAAATAAAAAAAATGTAAAAAAAGAAAATCTGGATAACCTCCATACTACCACGTCTCACACCCCTTCCAAAAAAAAAGTCCCCTATCATCTGGTTGGATTTTTATCTTAAGGGAGAAAAGAACATAGCAGTTATATATTCAGCTAGTTCTTACTCTCTCAAAGTCGCTCTGACTCATCTTTTAGCCAGCGGGCTTTATTTTCCTCCATTTGTAAAAGAGACTAGTACTTATTTGATAGGAACTTCATGATTTTTTAGGTAAATATTTTTTGGGGGGTAGGGAAGGATTAGTTGAACAATATTTCTGTGATCAAAACTATCTTTGGTTGCTCTAGCTACATTCCTTAAAGATGTTACCTAGGGCAGTGATAGAAAATTCGCATTGATATAAACAAGTGTGAAAATTCTTTGATTTTGGTAAGGGAAGTATATTTAAAGATATTATTATAAAAGTCCACATTACTAAATCTTTTCTTCAACGTCAAATGATGAAGGGGAATTAAACCTTAGACATATATCCTCAGGCCTCTGGGCAGGCTCCTTGGTCACATTGCTGGTTTGGTCATCTTGACCACACGCTGGATTTGGCTTATGAAAGAAGTTATTTTTTAAAAAGCAAGCAAAAGCAAAACATTTATTAAGGCTTTTAACTGATGACATCTATATATAGCACTTATATTCTGAAGAGCTGTGGTTTTCTTTAGATTAAGAAAGATATTGTCTAAAAATCATCTCCCCGCATAAATGTTTCCTCCACCTACTCATTTGTCTGCAAACTAGAAGTCTGTTCACTTCCTCTTGGGCTCCGTGCCTTTGCTGCTCATAGGCTGATTTTTTAGACAACCCACTGCAGTTAAAACGTAAATATCTAAAGTGTATATTGTTGCTAATTAAGGGGAGATAGTGTCTTGAACAGGTTGTTCATTCAGAAATATGGATGTTTTGGACTTTTGTCTTACTGAAATATGCACGAGTCATCTGCAATACATCATAGAGAACCGTATCTTGGGGAAAGGTAGTTAAGAATTCCATGTGGAAAAAACCTTTGTGTATTTGAACATCTTCCATCAGTTCTCCCAGCTCAGGTTATTACTGACCAGTTGTTGTGCCAGGGAACAAAGAGTCAGGAATAATTTTGTGTGATGCTGAGGGGGTTTTCTCCTTACAAGCAGATCATTAAATTGCCACATGTTCTATAGTTGAGCCTTGAGTTAAAATTTTAGTGTTACGTCACCAATAAGTAACAGAGGCTTGTCAATATGATACGTGTGTGTGTTCATAAGGACTGTGCTTTTCTTCTCTTAAACTGAAGAGTTGAGATGTGTTGTTGCATGAAGATATATTGATTTTTTCCCCCTTTGCTTTATCTGTTATCTGGCATTTAATGAAAATAATCTTGTTCGAAAGTTGCAGATCCCTTGAGGGCAACAATCATTATACTCAAAATGAAACTAGGTTACTGTTTCTGCAACATGCAGTGGTTTGTATCAAAAGCTGTTTTGGTCTTAACTTTGAAATTATCCTCTTTTCTTTGAAGTGGTCATATTTTAATTTGGAGTGGTTTTAAAATTTAGAATTTCCCAAAGTGAACATAAAAATGTTTTCATATTTTCTTATGTGGTTGTTGTACACAAGTTTATGGAAAGCTTATTTCAAGACAACATACTTCTTCAATAAGATCAAAGGAAAAAAATACTTAAGATTTGAGAAAGTATCAAAGACTGAAAGTGTTTTAGGAGGGCATTCCAAAGGGATACTTGGCTATATTATAGATTTCCTTAGCTTTTGAAATACCTGGGCTTTTGTGGTTTAGTACTTTGACTTTGTGTTTTAATTTTGGAATAATCTTTGTAATATAACCAAGAGAAAATTAGGCATTTTTCCTTTACTATTTTTTATTACTATTAATACTTTTAAAAAATATATCCATTGGCTGGGCGCAGTGGCTCACACCTGTAATCCTAGCATTTCGGGAGGCTGAGATGGGAGGATCGCTTGAGGCCAGCCTGAGCAAGGGCAAGACCCCTCTCTACAAAAAACAGAAAAATTAGCTGGGCGTGGTGGCAGGTGCCTGTTGTCCCAGCTACTCGGGAGCCTAAGGCAGGAGGATCCCTTGAACCCAGGAGTTTGAGGTTGCTGTGAGCTGTGATGACGCCACGGCACTCTAGCCCAGGCAATGGAGTGAGACCCTACCTGAAAAAAAAGTGTCTTTTTCTTCTTTTGGTTAAAGTGTTCTGTAATGAGGTAGAGTTTAAGATTATGGCTCTATTACTTTTTCTTCTATATATTAATGTAATTTTTACGAGCTTAATGAACTAACCTCCTGCTATAATGATCCAAAATGTTTTTCTGTAGCAGAGTTTTATATTATGATAAGAGGTGATCCTTCCCTTCAGCATTTAAACGTGTTCAAGTCTCTCCCAGCTTTAAAAGCCAAACTCAGACCTTTTCTCTATTTTGAGTCCTACTCCAGCTTCCATTTCTCAGCTTCCATTCCCTCCTGATCACACTACAGCCTGGCTGGTGAAGTATCACCCACACCTGGTGAGTGAGAGATCCAGAAGTCAGCCCAAGTCTGAGCCCTTACCCATTGCACTAATTGGCTCAGGACTTTTTCCAGGGAGAGGAGGCTGGTGGAAGGACAAAGGGGCCTTCCTGTTAAGAAATTATTCAGTCACTAAATTTAGTGGTCAGTTTTCTCTGTTTTATTTTGTTAATTTTTAAAATTTGTATTTATTTATTTTTTAAGCATGGAACAAAGTTTATTGAGGAAGGGCAAGACAGGTTTACAGAGCAAGAACAAGATACGTTCACCACAGACGATGAACAGTCCCGAACAGTCCCCTTGTTGTAACAAGAGGACTGTTTTATTTTTTTGATTTCTTGACTTCTGTACATTGCAGGTTAGTGCTTTAGTTTCACCTCACTGTTAATTTCTTCTTTGTTACTTTTTTCTCCTCTGCCCTCAGGGTACCCTAAGGCTTGGTGCTCGGCCGTTTTCTCATGTCTATCCTGTCTTCCCAGCCCCCAGATGTAAATTCTTTCTGTAGGCTGATGTCTCCCAAATATGTAGCCACAGCTTTGACTTCTCCCCTGATCAGGAGACTCTTCTACCCAATTAAGTATCTCGACAGCTCTGCTTAGTTGTCTGATTTGCATCTCAAACATGACTGTACAAATTAGGATGCTCGGGGCTTCAAATAAAAGAAAATCCGATTCAAAATAATCTGAAAATAAGGAAAATGTATCCTCACAAGTAACAAGATGCCTCAGTCTAGGGTTGGTTTAAATCTGTGATTTAGTGACGTCATTCAGGACCCCCATTCATTTCACCTTTCTGCCCTGCCAGCTCGAACATGTCTGCCTCGTCCTTTGGCCAACACCCATCATGGATGCAAGAGGGTACCACAGTTGCATCACATCCAGACAAGATGACAACCAGCAGAAGGTGGTGGTTCTCTCTTCCTTATGCTTTTTAAGAGTTCAGAAACCTTTCTCAAAAGCCTCCCAGCAGACTTCTGCTTAAATCTCACTGTTCAGAACTTGATCATGGGCCCACCTCTAATACCAATCACTGGCAAGGGGAATGTGCTCATATAAACAATTTTTGTACAAAATAGAATGATAAATATGGTAGAGATAGGAGCAGTAGAGTGGTAATACACCAGGGAGAAGTGGGAGGGGCTGGGGAATTTTGGAAAGACCTTCCAGGATAAGTGGTATTTGAACTGAATGTTGAAAGGTGAGTGAAATCCAGCTGTTAGGAAGATAAGGACTAACGGGGCAGAATATGCTCCTGAGTGACAAAGAGAAATTATATGGCATGCCCAGGGAACATTGAGTAGGTCCCTAAGGCTGGTAGATAGGGTTTGTGGAGGAATGGAGGGAAATGATGTTAGAAAGGCAAAATGAGTGGTACAGCGTTGAAGTTTGGATTTAATTTCTTGGCAGTGGTTGTCCTTGTAATGGAATTGTTGCAGTATTTAGCAAAAATGTATCTAGTCACTGGAGAAAAAATAGA